>JAFVLL020041489.1:0-46458 GCA_021397915.2 Tor tambroides | reverse complement strand
ATTTTTGATATTTCTGTTTAATAAAAGCCTCTCCGAGGCCTGACGCCACACCCACTGTGTCTGTCGTTTGCTCCTCCCGCCACTATATATATATACATACATAAAGCAAAAACAAAAGCAACAATAGCTGATAAATTCCATCTTATAATCATTGCCAGAGTTACAGGAAAAATAACGAATAAAGCACATTTCTTTAATAGGTTATGATGGCCTGCAATTGACAATGAATTTTGGAGGGAAAAACAAACAAATGAACAAAAAAAAAAAAAAAAAAACTGAATTCTCTCTACAACACTTCGACCTGTACAATATCTGAGTAAAGCTACTGAATGTAAATGGACCTTCCTTTTAAATAACACAGACATACACACAAATCTGACAAAACTACAGATTTAGTAAAGCTTCAGCTATAAGGAAAAGTTATCTGGTATTCAGTAATGGAGTCTAAAGTCATCTTTACAAAGGCTGCACAGAATCTGAAACGGCATATCATAAAAACCATGACGTTTTAACTTGACATAGGTGCCATAAATGTGTTCATCAGAATCATGGGAAAGAATGCAAATAAGATGCACACAAAGCTTATTAGAGTGAATAACAGAAGTGTTGATTGTGTATAATGATCCAAATCAGTCATTTATGAGTAAGATGGTTTTCAAACAGAGTTTAATTGTCATAAAAAGGCGACATCTGATGTGGTATTTCATTTATGCAGAACCAACAGCTTATTACAATTCCCTCAATACAAGTTTAATATTTTAGTACAGCTAAAATTGGCATATATACACAGAATTTTACAGAGCCACCTTAACTTCACTGTTTAAAGATGCATCTAAAGTACTATGACATAATAGATACTCAAATATGAAATTTATTATGAAATAATAACAAAGGCCTTCTCAGAATCGGAATCAAAGTCATATAAAAGGGAGTTGTGATTTGAGTTTTAACACATGAAACAGCCTCATCTTATCTCAATAGAGGGTTTTTGGCTAGAATGTGATTTAATATACACCAGATATAATGCTGATAAACTCTGACTTGTGACTTGCAGACTAACAGTTTTGGTCTAGTGATAGCGACAGGCCAGGGGACAGAGAGTGCCGGGAGTATATGAGAACTGCCAGTATGGAGAAATCATTCCTGGTACTGTGAAAAGTATAATACAGAATTGCTGGCCCTCTTTGAGTTCAAGCTTTAATGAGATTGATTATTAGGAAGGGATCTTTGGAAAATCTGAACATGGAGTTTCAGAATTGCTTGTTATGTTTGTCTTGGAGTTTAGTTCCTGATATTATGTACAGTGCTTTTCAAACCTTAAAACTGTTCATTATTATTATTATTATTATTTTTTTTTTTTCAAGAACTTAAACCCTCTTTTTTTCCTAATACAAAAACATTCAGTACAGGTAAATTGGTGACACTAAATTTTCTATAAGCGTCATGAATGAGAGTATGAATATCTGTGTGTATGTTAGCACTGTGATGGATTGGCCATCGTCCAGAGTGTTTTTTTGCCTTTGGCCCAAGATACTGGAATAGGCTCCAGCATCACCATGATGTTACAAGCGGTTTGAAGAATAGATGGATGGATGTAAAAACCCATCTGAAATTAGAAAGTAACTTTTTTTCCCCCCTCAGTTCACCAGCAAATTATGTACCATGGTATTTTATTATTTTAATTATTTTAGTCTTCTTGTGAGGCATTGCACCTGTATACACTTCTTTCTAATATGTCCTGGAAGTCTATATCCTCATTTAAGTCCATTTTGGCAACCACTTTTTTTTATTTTTTTTATTTTTTTATGCATTCTATGAGACACAAGCCTCACAATAATTGCTCAGTAATTTCAGAAGAAAAACAAACAAACAAACAAACAAACAAACAAACAACAACAAAAAAAGACAAGGATAACTCCTTTTGAAACTCTGCTTTGTTGCCCATGATGACATATGGTTTGTGGTGGTCCTGTTCAGTGGGGATTACTTTTGGTGCTTTTCTGAGAGATAAGTTGCCATGGCAATTGGAGCAATCCAGTGGGTGAACTAAGTAAAACTGCTAATAGCAACGGCAGCATGTATTTTTGTTGTCAATGTGCAAAAATTGACACTGTTTTTTTTGTGTTTCATTGAAGGTCCTGCCTTTGATTGGGAGATTAGAATTTTGCTAGTCAGAGTTTAGAATTTTGAGGCTGTCACCCATAGACATGCTCCTTTCTATGCAGTTTGAGCTCCCAAGATGTAATTAATTAAAATAAATAAATAACATTCATGAATGATTATCTAAAAATGATGTGAATAGTAGTTGTCAAAAGTGGTTATGCTTACATTCACCCCATAATCCAAATAATGCAGCATAGATATTAGGTTGTAAAGTGAATACTGTGATTATCATAATGTTATTATGTCAATTAATAAAATATCCATAATCACAGTATAATATACTGGGTTTATCTACTTATAGACATGCTTACACTTCAATTTCGTTGTATCTTCTCTGAAAAGTCTGCATTTCTTGCTGCTGCAGATGAATGACGTGTTATGCTCTAAGGTTTAAAAACATGGCTGAACAGATGAAGCTTTCAAAGACTTCATTTTCATGTCAAGTACTTTACTAACGGTCGGAAACACAACAATGGAGACATTTTTAGCTGTGTTTCTGACAAAAGCTGAGTACCCTAGAGCTGACAAACATGTCTGTGTATAAAGGAAGGGCGTAATAGCTGCCTATTTTAAGCCACAAAAAAAAAAAGCGGCTGTAATCTTTCCACACTTGCACATTATGATCGTGTGATCACATCCAGAGATGCTGTAAATGAACAAGATCACTTCCATCATTGCAATTACACTCTTAAAAATAAAGGTGCTTCATGATGCCATAGAAGAACCTTTTTGTCTAAATGGTTCCATAAAGAACATCTTTAACAATCTAAAGAACCTTTCTGTTTCACAAAAGGTTGTGGCGAAAGAAGGTTCTTCAGATTATAAAAAAGTAAGAAAGAGATGGTTCTTTAAAGAACCTTTGACTGAATGGTTCTTCTATGGCATCGCTTGAAGAACCTTTTAAAGCACCTTTATTTTTAAGAGTGTAGTTGATCATCTCTGGCCCTACTGAATATGTATCATATTCGTCTGAGGACTGCATTTTGCTTTTGAGGCAAATAAAAACTGATTTTGAATAGAACATTTTGTTTTGGGTGAAGTGAATAGCGACAAAATGGTAGTAAAAACAAGAATAATTCATAGTTCAAATAAAAGTAGTCAGCATGCAAACAGAATTTTATATCATGTAAACATCTCAGTCCAAATTCTTTCCAAACTCATCATTGACAATAATCACACTGTTCATGTACACATAATCTAAATGTAACCAATGCCATCAGACAGTGGCTTGTAGCATCTGAATCACAACACAATCAGTCTGTTACATCCACATTAAATGTGGATCATGACTGTGTTGCTAGATTGGATGACCCTGATTCATTATGTATTAATGTTCTAATTTTCATCCATCCATCCAATTTGGATAGAACCTATCTCAGCATCTTGGCCCAAAGGTAGCCCCTAGAAATCTACAGCAACACTGACAGAACAAACTAAACAAAAAAAGGCCTCCTGGCTCAGCCGGGGCTTGAACCATGGATCTTCTTGCTACATGGTGAAAGCACTTGTCTTACTATAATTGTTGATTCTTTGTCATGTTAGATGAAGATTGAGAATTGCTTTTAAGCTTATTGCAATGGATCAGCACTTCCCCACTGGAGAGTCTCTTACAAAATGCTCTGCTGTGGCCTTGCATGTTGTTGTTCCTGTCCGTCAGTATAGGTCAAGGGTTATCTATCCCCAGGCAGTTAGTTTTGCCACTTCAAACATGTTTATCTTGGATAGTAGTGCTCTTCCTGGAGTGGAGAGAAGTCAGGAAAAAAACTGAAAGCGTGCTTGTCTGAATAAGCAGAGAAAGTGCAGATGAGAAAGGGAGGTAGAGAGCAAATCACACTCAACTTGGCAGCAAATTAAGTCATGGAATTCAAGCAGAACAGCTGCTCAAAAAAGATGATAGGAGCAAACAAATAAAAAAAAAATCAAATCTCCTTTTCACACAAACAAAAGAGAAAAAGTGGGTTGATGAATCATTCGGTAGGAAAAAAAAAAAAGTGAGCCAAAGGTGGAGGAAGAAGACTGGCTGCGTTAAACATTATGTGGCAGAATGTTCTCATATTTATGTCAAGGCCTTTGCCTGATAGTCTAAAAAGGTGGTATAATTAGAAACAAGGGTGGCAGGCAGTTGAGTCTACTGCCTCAGAGCACTGCTCCTTTCATTTCAGTTAGGTTCCCTGGTGTCAAACTGCTGGCTCCGACATCTACAAAAGAATATCAGAGGAACATTTGCATGCCTATCTATTGTCTAAATGTCTGAAAAGACATTTGCACACTGGTGGTCGTTCTCTCAGCCCACAGAAGTCATTGCATCTGCAAATTCAAGATGTTCTTTAGTTTCTTGCCAGCTATGCTGTAGTAGGAGGTCACAGTCATAACAAGAAATGGCTCACTGTGGGATCTTCCCCGTCTCATCACCTATCAATGCAGCATGCCATTCATCGAGTTATTTGTAAAAAAAAAAAAAATATGACTCATAATTCAGTGTTTGCTAAGGAAATTTTTGGACTATATAGATTTCTTAACTGTAAGGTGAAAATAAACCAGGATGACTAGCAGAATGTTGCGTGGCAGAATTTGGACCAGGTCCTTTGCTGTGTTCCACTCAAAATCAGATGTTGCATATTCATGCTTGATTTTCTCATGCTTGGAAGATGTTTAGCCATTCTATCTTGAGACATGCTAATTTGTTTTTGGTAAATAAAATGAATTAATTCCATGTTCTTCCAGGTTTAACAGTATAGAAGTTCTGCATCCCTTGGGTGATGTTTTGTTAAATCTGTCCCTCAACATAAAAATTAATCAGACCCTGGCCTAAGGCAATAAATTTATGCTACAGATATAATTAAGAAAAAGGAAAAACACTTAATGGTTAGTGGTTACCTTTGAAACGATTGCTACACCCTGCCCTTTAGGTAATATTACTGCAGGCAATATTCCTCCAAGATTGCTACGTCAACAGTCATAGCTCCTGTATTGAGGCTACACTGACCTCAGCATTAGAAGAACCTCCTGCACTAAGGGATCCCCCATCTGCATCTGGAAAGGAGTAGGTGGTGGGATGTGCTTCCCTGATGGCATTACAGGATCACCTGTCCTTAGGGCAGGTGATATAAATAACTATGTTTTCCCCACTAGAATTGGCCCCGCCTTGTTAGCAACACCTTGGACATCTGCCAACTACTTGGCTCTTTTTTAGCTCTGGCCAGACCAGTGGAGATGGAAACAGGTTTTCCACTATGTTAACACCCTCAGAAGTACTATGGTTACAATTGTGCCAGTTTGGTTGGAGGCCAGGTGTCCCTGAAGGATGTATCCTCTGTTAGCTAAGCATTACACAGACAAAGCAAATACCAGCACTACTCCAATTTCCCAAGCATGTTACTGCAAATTTGGAATGCTTACATGGACTGATTTAGCCTTTTTTGGGTTGGAGGTCTTTGACTATGTTTAAATGCATACAAGGGTAATGTAGCATTATTAGGATACTTAAGGCAAAACATATGTAATTTTTAAGCTTACTGTATAAAATTTAGCAGATAAATTATAATTTAGATAAGTGATTATTCATATCACTTGGTTTGGCGCTTGCTTATTTAACAATTTAGAGCAGGATTTTTTTTTTTTTTTTTTCTCAGGCTCCTTTGATATATAGAAAGGCCTGACCTATAATAACATGCATATTGTATCATATAATGCCTAGCAACTTCTATGATGGCTTTTGTTGTTGT
The DNA here is from genome assembly GCA_021397915.2 of Tor tambroides. NCBI lineage: Eukaryota > Metazoa > Chordata > Actinopteri > Cypriniformes > Cyprinidae > Tor > Tor tambroides. The sequence continues at coordinate 40,570 of JAFVLL020041489.1, read as the reverse complement.
TTATTAAATATTATTATTCAATAAATAATATTTTAAATAAATATTAGTAGTATTTTATAATAACATTTAATATTGAGAAACAATGTGTGTGGGGGGGTGTTGATGGTGATTTTAGTTACATTATTCCACCATTAGATAGTGACAAGAGACTGCTCTTTTTCTGAATGAGCCAGCAGTAAATACTTTTATATTGACAGAGACTGAAATGTTGTTGTAAACAAGGAAGTTATTTTTAGTTTTGACAACAGCTTGTTTCATAATGTAACATAATGTTTCATTATGTTTCATATCTGTGAGAAATAGCATGCGACTGGGCTTGACTTTGCTTGAATGTTGTCCTTCAGATTCTTGTCAGATGTTCAATGAATGACTGCACACTAGTTATTTACTAAACATTTACATAATAATTTATAACTTTAGAGCCCTGACTTCATAACCTCTTACCCCTGACACTAGTTTCATACATTTAGTTACACAGAAGGTCTTTAAACTTTAGTCTGTGCAGGGATTGTTTATTTTTGTTTTTCTTTTTGTAACCAAATGGAATTAAAGTTGACATAGGCCACGGCAAAACTGAATGTGCTGGCCTTTAAAAATGTCAACCTTTATACAGCTTGCTCTTTGACCTTCCTGACAGAAAAGATTCATCACATTGTAAACAATGACATATTCACATAAGCATGTAATGCAGTAGAAAACTTGAGCAAAATAATAAATTAACAACAGTAATAGCACATTTATATCTGTACCAATCTCTCTTGCACTTCATCTCTACCTTTCTGCACTGAAAAGTGTTTTAATACAATGGTCATTGCTGTTTACAGTAATAGTCCCAATCTCAAAAACACCATTATCATTATTAGATGGAAAGTGTTAGAGGGTTTGAGACTGTAATTCTGGGCTACATGTTTCCATCATTGGCAAATAAATAATGCATCAGACATCACTCAACTAATGCAACAGTGTTGAGAGTAATTCTAAACATAGTGGGAGGCAAGTACGCCCCAACCCACCCTACACTCATTAAATCAGACTGCAACAGTAGTGAGGAACAGGCTGAGCTTTCTGCTGTTTACAGACTGAAGATAACATTGATTACTATGTGTACAAGTATACACAGCAGTCTCAGTCTTTATATGTATGTTGTAGATTCCTATGGTGAATGTTGATTGAGATGCTTCACATAGCCTCCAAGACTTCCAGGTTAGGCCTTTTCCAAAAGCTTACATTATTTTGTTATCCAGTTTTTGTTTTTGCATCATATAGCCATTACTGCTAGATCCCATAAGTACACACTGATAAAATGGTACTTTGGGCCACATTACAGTTTTTTTATTTATGTTTTATTTATTTATTATAAATATATATATATATATATATATATATATATACACACACACACACACACACACACACGCACACTACACAGGAAAAAAGCTGCTTACTTCTCCACTGACAAGCCTTCAAAAGCAGTTTTATATTGTGATGTAATCAAATGTTTTGTTAGCAGCATATACTGTACTATAAGTTATATTTTATTATATTAAGTATACAGTAGTTGCTAATGAAAAAGATATAACTTATTATGCATCCAGGCAAAACCCACACTGGTGCTATTCCTGCATTTCTACTGATTCCTTGCTTCCCTTAAATTAGTTGGACAGTGCCTCTCAATTAACCTGAATCTTACATTCTCAGTAATTCCTCCTCACAATGGACCCCCCCCCCACCCCTTCCCCCTCTGTCAGCATGGTAAATTTGTCATGAAACAGATATGCTTTCTATAGGCCTGCCCTTTTTGATGTACCTAGAGCCTGCAGCAACCAAGCTTTGTCTTTGAGATCAGACACTACACCATAAGGTGACTGCTGAAAAGCAGCTTCTTTGAAAATTTCAGCTATTTCAATTCAAAGGGGTTCATTGTGCCTCACCCTGAAAGCTCTCCATCAAATCTCTCCTGGTTGCATACTGGCTAGTTGCGTGCTGCATCCTCATGTCCTCTCTCAGTTAATTTGCACCCACAATATCATACACACAGTCCATTTGATGTAATGCAGTATTGTAGGATTCCCTAGTATGCTCCTTTGTGAGTGTGGAGGGGTGTGTTTAAATTATCAGATTAAGTTTGTGATTCTGTACCTTTACTCAGGGGAAACTGAAGTACACTGAAAGGTTTAATGAGGTACAATTGCAAAATTACAAACTAATATAAAACATGTTAAATCATAAAATTAGGTTTTTCAGACTTTATTGCAGTATTCTTATATTAATCCAAGATGTTGATCCAAGATGGCGGCGTGGTCAGACGCAGCAGCTGCTCCGGGTCCCAAAGACGGTGCTTTTGTCTTTTAATGTTGTCTGTTCGTCTCTAAATAGTGTAAATTTACCAATAACTCATAAGGAAATCACTCCAAAACACACATATGATCACAAAAGCCTTTTGGATATCGGCAACGCATACAAACACCAACTCTCGCTTGCGGCTACTGAGAAGCTACGAGGCCTTTGTTTACTGATGGAGCCGGACGTCGAGACCGCGGCCTCACCTACTGAGGCTACCCACACAAGGCAGCGTCGCAAGCGGCGTGAGAGAGGACGGAAGCGCGGTAAGGGCGGAGGTATACGAGCTAGGCTAAGGGCTAACCCCACAAGACCGGCTCTTCCAACACTAACGCTCTCAAACATTCACTCTCTGGAAAACAAACTGGACTTAATTCAACTCAGTCGGTCTACACAGCATGAGGCAAGGGATTGTTGTGTGTTCGTATTCACTGAAACATGGCTAAACGACAACATCCCGGACTCCGCCATTCAGCTGCACGGACTAACCTGCTGCCGAGCAGACAGAGATTCATTACTGTCTGGTAAGACTCGCGGGGGTGGCTTGTGTGTGTACATCAACAAAAAGTGGTGTAACAACGCTGTGGTAGTGACAAAACACTGTTCATCGCTGGTGGAGTTTATGCTTGTGAAGTGTCGACCGTTCTATCTGCCGCGGGAATTCACGGCCATTGTTATTTTCGCGCTTTACATTCCTCCGTGTGCAAACGCTAAGGACACTCTTCGCAAACTGTACAGCACCATCAGCAACAAACAAACAACCCTGACGGCTTTTTCATCATAGCCGGTGACTTCAACCACGCTAACTTAAAAACAGTTTTGCCAAAGTTTTACCAACATGTGAACTTTGCAACAAGGGGAAACAACACACTGGACCTTGTTTACACAACAGAAAAGAGCGCTTACAAACTGAACCCCACCCCCACCTTGGGTACTCGGATCACATCTCTGTTATGCTAATCCCAGCATATAATCCACTTCTGAAACTTACCAAACCGGTTCAAAAGGAGATCACAGTATGGCCAGACAATGCTACATCAACACTACAGGACTGATTTCAGTGCACAGACTGGAACATGTTTAAAGAGGCAGCCACCTACAACAACCACACAGACCTACAAGAATACACTGAAACAGTGACTGATTACATTAAAAAGTGCAATGATGATGTGACTGTCACCAAGACCATCACCACACGTGCCAACCAGAAGCCATGGATGACAGCAGAGGTTCGGGGGCTGCTAAAGACCAGAGATGAAGCATTCAGATCAGGAGATAAAGCAGCCCTCAAAACAGCAAGAGCCAATCTGTCCTGTGGCATCAAAACTGCAAAACGGTCATATGCTCAAAAAATCAACAATCACTTCACAGACAGCAGAGACACACGGAGCCTGTGGCAAGCCATTCAGACCATCACTGACTACAAGCCCCCGCCACAGGCCTGTGATGATGACACATCCCTCCCAGATGCACTCAACCACTTTTATTCACGGTTTGAAATCCAAAATGACACACCTGCACAAAAACTGCCCACTCCTCCCAACGACCAGGCACTCTGTCTGTCCCCAGCTGATGTAAGGAAGACCCTATCTAGGATTAACCCACGCAAGGCTGCGGGTCCTGACAACATACCTGGCCGTGTACTGAGAGACTGTGCTGCACAGCTGACAGATGTCCTTACAGATATCTTCACTGAGCCAGGCAGTCGTCTCCACATGTCTCAAATCCACAACAATCATACCGGTACCAAAGAAATCACCTGTGTCCTGTCTAAACCGCTGCCATCCCATAGCACTGACTCTATTCATGATGAAGTGCTTTGAGAGGTTAGTCATGCAAAAAATCAAAACCAGCCTCCCCAACACACTCGATCCGCTCCAGTTTGCATACCGCCCAAACCGCTCTACGGACGATGCAATTTCCTCCACCCTCCACCTGGCTCTTACCCACCTAGAAAATAAAGACATGCTGTTCATTGACTTCAGCTCGGCATTCAACACAATAATCCCACAACAGCTCATAAATAAACTAAACCTACTGGGCCTTAACAACTCACTCTGTAATTGGATCCTGGACTTTCTAACCGGAAGACCTCAGTCAGTCCGTGTCGGCTGCAACACCTCCAGCACTACCACACTGAGCACAGGTGCCCCACAAGGCTTTGTGCTCAGCCTGCTGCTCTTCACACTGCTGAACCACGACTGCACTGCCAAGTTCAGCTCCAACCGCATCATCAAGTTCGCTGATGACACAACAGTGGTAGGTCTCATCAGCAACAACGATGAAACGCACTACAGAGAGGAAGTGGCACAGCTGGCTGAATGGTGTGGCACTAACAATCTGTCCCTCAATGTGGGGAAGACAAAGGAGGTTGTGTTGGACTTCAGGAGGAGGAACTCCGTTGACCACCCCCCACTGACCATCGACAGCTCGACTGTGGAGAGAGTCAGCAGCACTAAATTCCTGGGGGTGCACATCACAGAGGATCTCACCTGGACCACCAAACCATGTCACTCTCCAAGAAGGCACAACAGCGCCTACACTTTCTCCGCCAGCTGAAAAGAGCAAGTCTCCTTCCACCCATCCTCACCACATTCTACAGGGGCACCATTGAAAGTGTGATGACCAGCTGTATCACTGTCTGGTTCGGGAACTGTAGTACAGCAGACCGAAAGACACTACAGCTGACAGTGAACACGGCTGAAAAGATCATCGGTGCCCCTCTCCCATCCATCCTGGACATTTTCCTTGCACGATGCTCCAGCAAAACCAACAGCATCGTGAAGGACCCCACCCATCCATCCCACAGTCTCTTCCAGCTCCTACCATCAGGAAGACGGTACCGGAGCATCAGAGCCCGCTCCGCCAGACTGCTCAACAGCTTTTTCCCCCAGGCTGTGAGAGCCCTGAACTCAAACCACCCTGCCCCCCTCTGAAACCCCATGCAAACCCCTACCTCCTGAAACATGGACCCCCCCCCCCAAAACCTTACCACACCAAAGAAAAAAACTGTATGAAACTTTTCTGTGCAATTCAAAGTGTGCTACACACAGGTGAGTGGGCCTGTACAAACCACCTGTAGTAACACACTCACCTCTGTGCACACTAGACACTTTCACACACTGCTGTGTGTACACAATCCTACAAAAGACTCAGCAATATATGCATGATTACATGCTCATGCACTACAAATCATCTTGCACTGTTCCCCAGCCAGCTGCTTGACTGTGTTTCTCTGCACATGTACAGTATTTATGTGAAGCATCTGTATAGTTTGTATGGTTTGTATTTCCTATTTTTTATTTCTTATATTTTTATCTTTAGTTTGTATAGGGTAAACATTTGTATATAGTATACTTATAGATAAAATCTATTTAATAGTTGAATATATATTATAATATTATTTATTATTTATGTCTGTATTTATGTAGCACCGTGGTCCTGTGAGGCACAACATTTCGTTCCACTGTATGTCCCCACATGTAGCGGAATGACAATAAAGCTCAACTTGACTTGAACTTGACTTGACTTAATCTGTTACAAATTATAATAGTATAGAAATTTACTACTTATCTCTAAACTGTGTACATTTAGGTATCAAGTGAAAATAATGTTTTTCCAACCAATTTTACTCCTGAGGTGGAATGTAAGACTTGTAAAAACATGGATGTTTTAATTTTTGTGCTTGAAATTATTATTGGTAATGGAAATAATGCTATGCCCACTGGAAAAATATGCCTGTGGCAACATTTCAGCAAAATGATATAACATTGTTTTTTGCACACTTCACCACATTTTTAAAGTGTAATTTTCAGTGAGTGGTGTTAAAAGCATGTTCCGTTTTATCCAAAACAGATGAACATGAATCTGGCAACATTTGTTGTTGTGCATATCGCTGCAGTTTGGAAATGAAATGTCCAGTGAGTGATGCTAAAAGTTAATGCTTTATCTCATTTGAAAATAGCATACCACATTCTCTAAACCCTACCCTAAACCTAACCAATAGTGTTAACAAAAGCAAAAATGAGATAAAAATGCATTCGCTGAAGTAACCATGTTTTTTTTTTTTTTTAATCTAAAATAGCAGAATGTTTTGTGTGAGAGGTAGGTTTAGGGTAAGGGGATAGAAAATACACTTTATACAGTATAAAAACCATTACGCCTATGGAATGTCCCCATAATAATAGGAATACCAGTGTGCGTGTACAATAACACATGCTTTTTATATTTATGGAAAATGTAGGCTTATACATTGTCCATACATCTTATGAAATCTTTGTTACAAGCCTCCCTGTCTGCTCAGCTATGATAATCGCTAGTTTTTAGCTTGTAGATGAAAAGCTTGTGTAGCAGTTGTATATCAAATAAAATAAGACAACTTGCTGCAGTGGATGGAATCATTTCTGTCTTTATTGCAAAAACATATTTATAAACCAGACATACATTTTCCCTTTCATATTTATTGGCTAGCAATATGAAAAATTGTATTGCAAGTCAAAATAACTTCCATATTAGACAACAAGATGTGTTCCTCAATGTTCATGATGTCAATGTGCCGTTTGTAAATTGTTTTACATATTCAAGTGGACTCTATTTCACTTAGCACCAGTTCTAAGATAGCGCATGGCAGAAACAAATGATTGATTCCATCTCATAGTTTGGAGTGACAAGAGAGCGCAACAATGCAAGCATTGTTCTCAGTGGATTGGTAAACCAAAAACCCTGAAATCTCAAAGTCAAATGTAATCACTGTGATATCGAGAAGTGCCTCAGACTTGTTTTATGCTTGGCATAACCACTGCTAGCCTTATTATGTTGTATGACAACGTCACTTTGATTCGCAATGGGGTCACTCACTCATGACTGGTGCTGAGACGTTCTACACTGCCATTGTTAGTAAGCTTCGTAGACAGATGGATGTGTCAAGATTTGTTTACAATAAAGAAGTATAAAAGCCTTTGGCAGAGCAGGGCTCTGTCACTCTAGCCTTGGTTAGAGATCAGCTATGTCTTTGTATCAGAACATGGACACAAGTTTTAAGGAATCAAAAGTATAAAATACATTGACGTTACCTTAACACTGAGTTTAGATTCAGGTTTGTTATAATCCTTGTGTGCTCATAGAATCTTGGTCTTTTGTGGAGGAGAAAAAGAGGAATGTTTATAGCATCATCATGTATTGGGTAAAACTGTTTGTGCCAAAGTCTGGTTATTAAAGTAAAAAAAAAAAACAAGAAAACATACCTACTTTATACAAATATCCAAAAAATAATGCTTGTAAAGCACTCATACTTACATATTATAATGTAATATCTGAAAATATTGGTCTGGTACAAAACTGGCAACTGCTTTCTAGATGCTTTCATAAAAAAAAAAAAAAAGTGTTAGATGAAACACTCTACATAGGAAGCAACTCACAAATAGCAGCACACAAACAGCAGTCCTCAAAGAAGATTTAATTACAACTTGATTCCAATATAGTGTGCAATATAATGTTACTAAGCTAATCATCCACTTGTCATGCACAAGAAGGCAAGATGGACAGCTTTCTGTAATTACTGTGAAACCCTAATATGCATAATAAATAATACATAGTAGACACAAATGTAACATTTTATTAACAGTATTTAGTATTGGATTGATTGTACTATAATTATATAATTACTTTTTTTTAATTGCCCAGATGTAGGTTTTTTTAAAATACAAAATAAACATACCTGCTTACATACAGTACACTCGTGCAGTGATTCCTAACCTTTTGTTCCTGAAGGCATTTCTTCTTCTTATATTGCATTTTTAAGCAGCTTGTTTTGAGAATATCTATCTAATATCTAATATCTATCTCCCACCCAAAGCATGATAACTGAGGTTTATGAATTATACTTTTTTTTTTTTTTTTTTTTTTAATCTGGCAATTATGGATGCATCGAAATGCAAAGATTTATTTATTTATTTATTTATTTATTTATTTATTTATTCATTCATTCATTTCCAGATAACTAACAATTTAGGAAATGATTGCAAAATCTGTCTCATAGCTGAGTTTCTATAATTGGTTCTTCTGTTTTCCTGTTTATCACTGTAAAGCTGCTTTGACACAATTTGTATTGCATAAACTGCTATAGAAAAAGATGATTTGACTTGACTATATTGTCACCCAACTCTTATCTGCTAAATGTGACTATGCATGATAATATTAAGATATTATAAACAGTAACATGTTTTCATATTATGAACCTTAACATTATCATGTTTTCACATAAAGTTGCTTTGAAATAATGTGTAGTGTGAAATACGCTATATAAATACATTTGTGACCCTGGACCACAAAACCAGTCTTAAGTGTCAATTTTTTTGAAATTGAGATTTATATATCATATGAAAGCTGAATAAATAAGCTTTCCATTGATGTATGGTTTGTTATGATCAGACAATATTTGGCCGAGATACAACTATTTGAAAATCTGGAATCTGAGGGTGCAAAAAAAAAATCACAATATTGAGAAAATCGCCTTTAAAGTTGTCCAAATGAAGTTCTTAGCAATGCATATTACTAATCAAAAATTAAGTTTTGATATATTTACGGTAAATTTACAAAATATCTTCATGGAATATGATCTTAATATCCTAATGATTTTTGGCATAAAAGAAAAATCAATAATTTTGACCCATACAATGTATTTTTGGCTATTGCTACAAATATACACCAGCGACTTAAGACTGGTTTTGTGGTCCAGGGTCACATTTGTCTTGACTCTGCCATTTGGATTATTTTTTTTCCTTCACTGATGTTGTTGCAATACATTATTGAATTGTCTTCACCATGAAAGATACAAGCAACTGTGTCTTAGAAGTTGGCCAAATGAAGTTGAGGTATCTTTGGCAGCAGCATAATGAAGATTCATATTATGCCTTAACACGTGGATTCTATAAGCAGTTCACTTGGAACAGAACTGTTATATTTAAGTACGAATGTGTTCGGTAACAAATGGTACAGTATGTTATATTGTAATGAAGCTAATCTAAATGGACTTATATGGCAGCAGGCAGATTTCTGATGTTCTGATTCTTCTCCATTCACAGCCATTTATGAGTAGTTATCAACATTTTTGTGAGCACCGTAAAAATCACCTCTATTTCCTTATATTATGTTTTGCCTGTGACAGATTTCCTGGAGGGCTCTTAAAGCCGTGAAATAGACTTCTCTGTCTGCTGTCTTTGACATAACATTTCAGAATAGTCGGTAGTGAAGGGCTGTGCACATTCATGTGGAGCCATCAACCAATCAAATTTTAACCAATTAGGATGTCATTCCTGTGGTGATTGGTTCAAAACAATGAGAAATGAGAGCCCATGAGCATGGATGGTAACTTCATGTACAACAGGCTTCATTTTACAGATTCACTGTGGTTCTTATCTTACCGTCCTGAATTGAGGTAACAGATGTTCATTAGCTTATCCTTACTTAGAGCCTCTTTATACGAGGCTTTTGGACACAGAGAGGGCTTAAGGCACATAGATTTGCAGCACAAATTGGGTAAAAGTAAGTAGCTTTACAGCATGATACAATGCTTCTATTGTTTTTCAGTGCACTATAAGTGAAGACAGCTTCTTTCAAAGTAGGTGTTAGTGAATAGTCTTCCTTCTTCTTTCAGTGCTTGCTGCCTTCTCGCCTACTTAGTGGTCACCACTTGAAAAAAGGAATATGGTCATAGTGTTTGGCAGAGTGTGAAAGCAGAGACCCTGTACTCAGTAGCAGGTCAGCACACCTGATCTTGCATTAACAACCCACATCTACACTTCAAAGGAATAACAGAGAACAGCAGTTCTAAGAATGTTTTGAACACCAAATATTGCTAGTATTATTGATTCCTCTGAAAATATAGAGGGTATAAAAGCCCTTTAGTTTGACTTAGCATTCATTAATATATGGCCCCATGGGGTTTTCAAAGTCTGAGACAGTTGGCTTCTTTGACAAAACCTATGTCAAGGTGTAGAACCTAACCAGTTTACACCAGGATTAATTTCTAGATGACAGTGTTTTGTTTCCGTACCAAAGACCGTTTACTTCAGTGTTCCTGTCAGCTTTCTGTTAGTGATTGGCACAACACTACGACAGATTCACAACGACAGATTCAAGTTGTAATATTACATTTACATTGTATATATATCTGATTAATCTCATATCGGAAGTGTTTGGTTGAGCTTATTAAGCTGCTATGAAACCGATTTAGTTTACCAGTGTTCATTCACTCTTTAGCTGCAATGCAACATATTGACCATGACTGGATTATTTGAAACAGTCATATTCCTTGTAGATGTGTTCTCAAATGATGACCACTGATGTCAGTTCAGTCTGACAGACAGTTGGCAATGTAATGTAATGTAATAAGACAGGTATCAGACTGAATTTGCTTTCTAGCTACAGAAAGTAATAATATCCATAAAATAGCGCAAACACACATTTGTTTGTGTGATTCCACCATCATCTCTTGTAGTTTTGTTGCTGAACTTTTGATATATTTTATTCACTTAACTCTTGTCTGATTTTTAGTTCTGGGATTTATTCTTCATTTGGAGTGAAAAGAAAAAAAAAAGGACAGCTTGAAGTCATTTTCCCATTAGCAATAAGTGCATAAATATGTTAACAAGGATTCATTTCTCACTAAACCACATTCACAGAGGCAGAGTTATGAACTAATAAGCTGATCACATCAGCCTTTTTGTAATTTACAGTTTACTTTGAATATTCATTTAATTATTTGTGTATGTATATATTTATTTAGTTATTTATTTGTTTTGTTTATTCATTCATTCATTTATTCATCCATTTAGGTATGTATGTTTTTACTTCGTCAATTGTTTTTCACAGATACCTCATATATTGACACCTCACACTTTCAAAACTGCTGCTTTAGGCCATCAGCCCAGGATCAGCTCTTTCAGGATAATAACTGTCCCAAATGTAATTATGAATGCAATTATTGGGCAGATGATAAAGTATCAGAGATATGTTCCATCAAAAGCCTGTCCAACATAATATAGTCCCTGGACTCTGAAAAAGCTTTGCACAGCAAAATTCCGGGGCAAGGAAAATTTCTGCCAAAGTCATTTCTCAGTTAAACATAAGAACATGCCAACTAAGGCAGTCTAGCTGTTTTTCATCCCCTTTAAAAGAGCCCTTCACTGATTGGATTGTTGCTAGAAGTTACACCACTGGCTGTGCTGTCAGTGGACAATATGAATTATTTAAAATCAGTATTATGGCTCGAGTCAGCACATGTGATCGGGTTTTTTCTTACTAAATTTGGTAGCTGGCATAGGCCTTGTCCCACAAGCTCCTCTTGTTTGAAAACCAGGTTGAATTACCTTTTAAATAACTTACCCATGAGGCATGTTGTTTCCCTGAGGCGGAGGAAACAAAACCAGCATGGCATAGAGTTAGTCTATGTTAGCTTTATTTTGCTTGTATTACTAATAAGGTATTGCAGGTGATGGATAGAGAAGAGCATAGCACCCCTTAGGAAATTGATTGTGGGATGCTGTGATTGCAAGATGTTCTGAGCAAAGATAACAGCAGAATTTGAGGCATGGCATATCGACTAGATTGAGATGTCAGACTAAATAGTGCTGGCAGGGGAACTGATAGGCTTATGCTCAGAGTTTGTTGGCATGGAGGAACAGGCCTTAAACTCTTAATGGGTGAGTAGTATCGTTGATATAAGTCAAAGTAACGTTGATTGATGCTGCTAACAGGTATGGACAGGACATTTTAAGCTAGAGCAAGAGCCGATCCTACACCAGGGGGCCCCCTTGTTCTCAAAGATGATTTAATTTTAGTTTTGTTTTTGAATTTGGCCAGCGGTTATGAAAGCGTGAATGATCATTTCTTTTAATGCAGTGAGCTGTCACCCTCATACGTAAAAATCAGTCAAATCATATAATGTGAATGTCGAACAGTCTTCCGTGAGACTAAACAAATGAGTTGAAAGCGTACTGAGCCGCGGAAGAGACACTGTTTATCAAGCGATTTCCGCGAGCGCGATTCAAGATGGAGTGAAACACGGACAAATGCGTTTCATTCATTCGTTCACTGTAAAAAATGACTGTGATTTTAACGGTAAAAAAACTGTTAAATGGTTAACAGTAAGTTCCTGTAAAAATTACAGGGAAAACCCGTAAACTGACGTTCCCAGAATTCCCTGCGTTGCATTTCAAATTTTATTTGAATTTGATGTTTTTTCTTTGAAATAACTATGTTTCTTCTTAGTTTTTTTTCTTATCGGTTATGTTTATTAGGGTTGTATGTTATATATAATGTTGTTAAATTAATGTTTATTGTATATTTGAGTTTAATGAGTCTCACCATGATGGTGTTTAGTGCTTGTGTGAATGACACTGTGCACCTTCTTTATATGTTATTGTTTAAAAGCTGCTTGTGATGGGCTTTGGTTCATCATGTGACTTTCTCATTACCACCTGCATTTAGTGGTTATCAATGTATTTCAAAGGTACAAAACAGATTTCAGTACTTCAATAGGTTGGTATATTAACATTATATCAGTTAATGAAATTACAGTATTTAACTGTAAATTTAAGTTAAAACCTAAAATGTTGTTACCGTATTTTTTACGGTAGAATTCCGGCAACCACAGCTGCCAGTTTTTTACCATAAATTTTACAGATTTTTTTTTTACAGTATTCATAACCACTCATAACACGCCCCCCCACTACCACCGGCAGCGAATTCAATTGTAATTCAAGTTTAAGTTTAGCAACCAGGAAAATATGTGCTTGTTGCACAGATATTACGTACCTTATTGCGCATTTCGCAGCAGTTTATTGTCAAGTGAGTGGCACTAAATCACATGTTCAGTATGTGTCTGTGGCCACGTTGGTACAGCATTTTATTATGTTACTTCAGGCACGTATTTTGGCTTGTGTCTGGGGAGTGTCACTAAAAGGTTAATGCTCTTTTGTGTTGGAAAATAACCCCCTACACCAAATCCAACCCTAAACCTACCCAATAGTCTTAATGAAAGCAAAAGTGAAATGCATTCATTGATGCAACCATGCATCCTTCTACATGGGTTTGAGCTGTTTTGTCAATCCGTAGTTTCATGGGATTCATACCGGAGCACTTTACCTCACAAGTGCAATGCCGTATCATGTAAGCAACCGAGCAAACCTACTGTGTTAGAAAACCCACGCATATGGAGCTTTATATGTGACGCTAACGTTCAAAAGTATTGTTTTTTTTAATCTTGAAGCATGTTACAATTGTTTTGAAGCCATAACATAATATTGTGCAAGGAATTGTGTGAAAATTAGACTTTCTTAATCGAAACACTGGCCCTGTAAATATTTTCAACTGGAAACTGCAGCAATTTGTACGTATAGGTTATAGTTAATGTAGTTAATGTAGTGCTGGAGCCATGGTCTAACAGTTAGTAACCAGAAGGGCTGGGTAGTGGTTCTCATATGGGGGTACAGGTTCAAAAATAGCTTGCTTATCATAGAAAATTAAGAGAACATTATTCATTATTGCATTATGCTAAGTGGTGAAATTTGACAGGCTGTCTCCATAACATGCTAATATTTCATTCACACCATAGTTTATTACTACAAAATAGTTCATGATAGAAATCTTGAGCGTCTTTCCTCTATTCTTCTATCAATTTTCTGAACACCCCTGTGTGGGCAGAGACATCCATCAGTTTTATGCTAGTGCCTCTTTTCATGGCCTCCAGTGAGCTATAAGATGTCTGCGGTGAATTTCCTGACTTCCAATCAACTTTAGGCATACGATCTGCCTCAGGTTTACAAATTTGTCTTTGTCTAATTCAGCTTCATACCCCGCATATCGAGTTGCACTTATGAATATACAAATGCATATTGTCACATTAATTTCCTGTCAGAACTCTGATGTCTTAGTCATCTTAGATAAAGACGTGATGTGTAATGTGCAGGACTCATAGGATTATTTGCTATGCTGCTTGATTTCAAACATAGCCCCAGGCTTCATCTAAAAAGCACAACCTTTTAAAAGGCATCAGTGTACAGTTTCAAAAGGAGGTTTTGTTAAACCAGTGTTTGAACTGTATAGTTTTTCCTCTCAAAATTCTCCTTCCTCTAAATTGCAGCTTTTATTTGGACAACACAAGAAAGAGGCACCCTCCATTTACTGAGGCAAAAGCTGCTGTAAATAATGGTTGTTATAACTTGTTGGGAACAGAGATTTTCTGATTCGAGGCCAGAGTTGTTTGGAGACCTGACAAGCTCTTATTCTGCCTTTCATCCGTGACCCTCTTGCCTTCTTCAAGCAAAGAAAATAGTCTTTCTCTTAAAAATTCACACTGATAATTAAATATCCTCCATGGTGTAGGGTAATAGTGTTAGTACGGTCACATAGACTGAGGCGTGAATAGGTTACTCAATGGCGGGCAGCAGCGCTGTGGCAGAATTTGATTTGGTGCATTGAATTTATTAATTAAACGGTTAAATCTGGTATTCTGGTCACAGGTCCTTTTGAGTAGAGCTGCTTTCTGCTACGGCTTTTCTGAACTTGTTTGCTATATTATTGAAAGAGATAGAGAGTTGGGTCTCAAATCAATAGAACATTAGAGTAAATCTCAGAAAACTATAAAGAAATGTCTGGATTATATATGCTTCAAATATATTGTTTTTTTTGTTGTTGTTTGTTTGTTTTTCTTTAACTATTAGGTTTTTCTGCATTGTGCCATTATTTGCATTACAACTACAATTAATCTCTGTTCAAGAGATTCAAGATTTTATTCGTCACGTACATAATTATACAGAGTATAACCAGCAGTGAAATGTAAGTCAGGTCCGCTCCATAAAAAGTGCAAATATATGCAGTCTTAAAAATTCTTATAGTATGAATATGAAAAAATAGAAATAAATGAAGTAGAAATAGAAATAGAAAATAAAATCTAAAATAAAATGTGCAAAAATAAGTGTAGGACATTCTGCTTTCAGGAGTAATAAATAGTAATATAAGAGGAATGTACAGGAGAATGTGCAGACAGGTGTGCAGGGTATATTCCTAGCATACAATTGCAGATAAATTTGGGGAAAATTATTAATAGCTTACTGGCTATTAGTGATGTTAAATTGAGTCATGTTGGTGCTTATGAGACCGAGTTTGAGTTTAGGAGCCTGATGGCCTGGGGGAAGAAGCTCCTCCTAAGTCTCTCAGTTTTTGCCATCAGGCTACGGTAGCGCTTACCGGATGGTAGCAAAGTGAAGAGACGGTTACCAGGGTGATTTGAGTCTTTGATGATTTTGACAGCTCTGTTCTTGCAGCGTTTGAGGTAGATGTCCTGCAGGGAGGGGAGAGCAGACCCTGAGATGCGCTCAGCTAAGCGCACAACTCTCTGCAATGCTTTACAATCCTGATTAGAGCTGTTTCCATACCACACTGAGATGCACTGAGTCAGTACACTTTCTATGGTCCCTGAATAGAAAGTTTTCAGGATTGCTGGTGAGACCCTGAATTTCCTCAGCTGTCGCAGGTGGTACAGTCTTTGCCTGGCTTTCTTGACCTGTGTCTGGATGTGTGTAGTCCAAGTCAGGTTCTCGGAGATGTTGACACCGAGGTACTTGAAGCTGCTCACCCTTTCCACAGGGGTCCCACTGATCATAAGAGGAGTGACTCTTTCTGAAGTCCACAAACAACTCTTTGGTTTTGCTCACATTCAGAGAGAGACAGTTGTCTGGCACCATGATGTGAAAGGTCTCTCTACCTCATCCAGTATGCGGTCTCTTCGTTGTTGGAAATGAGGCCCAGAACCACAGTATCATCTCAACCCGAATTTGATGATAGATGTGGAGCTGTGAGGGGATGCATATGATGGTGTGTGTAGAGAGAGTAGAGCAGGGGACTCAGGACACAGCCCTGTGGGGCTCCTACGTTAAGGGTGATGGAGTTTGAGGTGAACTGGCCAACTTTCACCACTTGAGGTCTGCCGGTGAGTCACAGAGTGAAGAGTTTAGGCCGAGGTCTGTGAGTTTGGAATCTAGCTTGATGGGGACTATAGTATTGAAAACTGAGCTATAGTCAAGGAATAGCAGCATTACATAGTTCCCGTTGTTGCTGTCAACGTGTGTGAGGGAAGAGTGGAGGATGTGAGAGATGGCATCTTCAGTAGATCTACTGGGGCGAACTGAAGAGGGTCCAAAGTAACAGGGATGGAGGAGCAAATGTGGCTCTTTACAAGTCTCTCAAAAACCTTCATGACTATTGATGTGAGGGCAACTGGGTGATAGTCATTCAGGCAAGAGGGTTTATTGTTCTTAGGCACAGGGATGATGACAGATTTTTTAAAGGAAGTGGGAACCACAGAGGTAGCAAGGGACTCATTAAAGATGAAAGTAAACAAACCAGCGAGCTGATCAGCGCAGGACCTCAGAACACGGCCAGTAACTCCATCAGGTCCGGCTGCTTTCCTGACGTTCACTTTCTTTAGGCCCTCCGAACCTTGTCCTCCGACACGTTGATTACATGATTATCGCTGCTCTGCCTGCTGCTTCCTGATGCGCTGATCGGCAGAGTCGCGCTGCCACCATTGCATTCAAAGCGGCCGTAGAAGATGTTGAACTCATCGGCCAGCAACGGATCTGTTCTCACCTCTGCGGAGGATTTGTTTCCAAAGGCACAGATGGTCCTCAGTCCCTGCCAGATGCATCGAGAGTCATTGAGCTGAAAATGAGACTCAATTCTCTCCCTGTATCGGAGTTTGGTGGCTCTTACTGCACGTCGGAGAGCATAGCACGATGCTTTTTACTCACTCATGTTCCCCGACAAAAGACTGGCATTGTATGCAGCATGGTTTGTTCTGTCCACCCACGGTTTCTGATTTGGGAAGATCCTTACAGTTATTGTTTCTGTAGCTTGCTCATTTAGCGTGTTTACAAAGATTAATGCTACATCCGTGAACTCGCTGACGTCAGATGAACTCGCCCGGAACATGTCCCAGTCGACGTCATCAAGAGCCGCCTGTAAGCATAGTTTCTGGGTGGGAGGACCACCGCGTCACTACTCTCTGCACCGGGGGTTCCTGAGCGAGCCTTTGTTTGTATTCCGGTGTGAGGAAAATGGCGGCATGGTTCGATTTGCCAAAAGCCGGTAGTGAGCGTGCTTTGTAGGCATTCTTAAATTGAGAGTAGCAATGATCCAGTGTATTTTGCCCTCTAGTTGGACAGGATACATGTTGATGAAAGTTCGGCATGACCTGCATAAGGTTGGCTTTGTTAAATTCCCCCGCGATGATAAAGGCAGCGTCAGGATGTTTGTTGATGTAGCCGCTGAGCACATCATGAAGCTTAGACAAAGCCAAGTCGGTGTCTGCCTGTGCTGGAATGTAAACAGCAGTAACAATGATCAATGAAAACTCCCGGGGCAGATAGAATGGGCGGCAAATAATGGATAGATGTTCCAGATGAGGCAAGCAGGAATGTGACAGAGTGGACATTCCTGGGATTACACCATTTCTTGTTAATCATGAAACACACTCCTCCACCTTTGGATTTACCGGCCTCGGCTGTTCTGTCCATCCGTAAAACAGAAAAGTTGTCAGACGGCGTTACAGCAGTGTCCGGGACCGAGGGCGTGAGCCATGTTTCAGACAAACAAAGGATGTTACAGTCCCTTATGTCCCGTTGGAAACTTATCCTGGCTCTAAGATCGTCCATCTTATTCTCCAAGGATTGGACATTGGCGAGCAGAATGCTCGGTAGAGGAGGATTGTGAGCCCTTTTCCTCAGTCTGTTGCGAATCCCAGCGCGTTTCCCGCGGTGTTTCTTGATCCATCGCCTCGGGGGGTTATTCAAGTAGCCATTGTTCTCCTCCGTTTACCGAAGAATCTTGAGTGGCCACGATGGATTCGGGGATAATGTGTCCTGAAACAGGTTAGTGTAGCGGTGTCAATGTCCAAAAGTATTCCTTTGTAAAATGAGTGATCAGTGCAGGTGCTGTGTAAAAAGAGTAAGCAAAAGTAAGTAAAAAGATAAATAAAAGCACAATCTAAGCGGAGCGACCTGGACCTGTAATTACCTGTATTATATTTGTCTCTTACTTTATTTTGCAGTGTACTGTGTTATAATCCAACCCAGGCTCATTGAAAATACATGTTTGTGGCAACATTTCTGAAACACCGATATTACATGCCTTATTGCAAATTTCATGGCAGTTTCAAAGTGAAATATTCAGTAAGTGGCATTATAATGGCAGATCAGTACATGACCACGCCCGCTTTTTTATTATATTGGTATAGATGCCCAGGAGGATTAAGTCAGTGCTAGATAACAATGGTGCCCCTACAAAATGTTAACACTTTGGACACAGTTTTGACATGTTCACTTAGGGTGTATTCATTTTTGTTGCCAGTTACTTGGACAACAGTGGCTATATGTTGAGTTATTTTTAGAGGACAGTAAATTTGTACTTCTATACAAGCTGCACATTGACTACTCTAATATATATCCCAGTTTCATTTGTGCAGTATTGTCGCTCGAGAAGATATACTAAAATTGTTGCTGAAATGTGAGGGGTGTATTCACTTTTGTGAGATACTGTATGTATATGTATATATATATATATATACACTTTTTTTTGAGTTTTGCAATAACGTAGGTAGAGGAATGCATTTCTAATGAGCCTTGTTAGCAATAATCTGAGCAGAAAATAATAGCTGTTTTGTATAACCTTGAAAAGATATTGCTATTTTGTCTTTTGTTATCTTACACTGTGAGAATGTAACAGTAATTGACAATAATTTGTTGATAATGTCAGCCTTAATTAGAAATGATGTGTTTTGTTTAGATCGTATACCAAACTGAGAGAGGAAGAGACACACAAATAGTGGATGATCCGGTTGATATGTGACCTGAGACAGTCACTATGAAGTTGAGCTGGACAAGGATGATGAGAGCCACGTGATGGGACTGGAACCGAGAGAGCGACTATGAACTAAAGTCATCCATCTCTCTCAACACAGAGGACATTGCTATGCATGAAAAGGGAGACCATCTCACTAGAATCTTGGGAAAACACGCATTTCTTAGCAGTTCATTTCTTTATCTAGCTGGAGGGCTGTTGATATTCCGATACGCTAAGGCTGAGATCTGTGTCTTGTCCCCGGGTGTCTGACATTTCATTCGCCTGTGTCCAAAGAATTGCAGCTGTGAGCTCACCGATGTCTCAAGGCATCACACATACTGAAAGAAGAACAAACATGCCACTGTTAAGACTGCACAGTAAGTCTCTCTCGCTCTTTCTCCGCCTCGATCTTTGACTAGTTCTCGCTCATATACACGCGCAAACAGGCGAGCGCACTTGCACACAAACTCCCACACAAACATACTCAATCTGCAACATCTCATATCTTCAGGACACCCGCATTTTCAAGTGTCACTTGAAGAGCAGGATCCATTTTTTTGCAGGGCATAGATGACAACATCAAGTGTTTGTATAAAACAAGATGATTTATACAGGCATAGTAGCAGAATCTGTTTAGGCTTCTGGGTTTGCAGCAATTAGTTGAACAATAAACAAATTTTGGACATATTTGAGACTATTTATTTGGTCATTTTTGCTGATTGGGCAGCTACCTGAGCACGAAAAGACCTAGTGTAAATGCCTGTGGAGATACATTTGAGTCAGATGGAAATCAGGATGTGGTTTGAGTTGCATACAAAATACTGCACGACCAAGTGTAAATATATCTGGCCAATGTATCTGATTGCTCAGGCCACATACGTAAACTCCTCTCAAAAGGACTATAACAGCATGCAGATGTTTGGAAGTCACAAACATACATGAACAATTAAAAATGAGACAGAAGAATTTGACAAGGCAACAAGTACATAGCAAAAAAATGCATTGATTAATTCATATTAAAACTTAACTTAAAAAGTAATAATGTGTTCATTTCAACTTAAAGTGTTCATGCTTGACTTAAAATTATGTTTAATAATGATAAGTGTGGGAAGTGAATGAATGCAAACTCTATGAATGAATTAAATAGCCTCATAGCCATCTCTGTATGCCTCTTTAGATTTTAATTAATTTATTAAAATTATTAAAAATTATTTTATTAAATTAGAGCTTGCCAAGAGTAATATTAACTAAAATACTGAATCATACATATTTTGACTGTGTAAGTGTCTTTCGTGCAAACAAAATGGATAAGGTCAGCTGTATGTGCGCTACTGCTGGATTAACAATATTGATGTATCATTTTTAATCAATACTGGTATGGATTCTTAAATCTGAAGATAAGAATTTTCATATATATATATATATATATATATATATATATATATATATATATATACTGAACAAAATTATAAACGCAACACTTTTGTTTTTGCCCCCATTTTTCATGAGCTGAACTCAAAGATCTAAGACTTTTTCTATGTACACAAAAGGCCTATTTCTCTCAAATATTGTTCACAAATCTGTCTAAATCTGTATTAGTGAGCACTTCTCCTTTGCTGAGATAATCCATCCACCTCACAGGTGTGGCATATCAAGATGCTGATTAGACAGCATGATTATTGCACAGGTGTGCCTTAGGCTGTCCACAATAAAAGGCCACTCTAAAATGTGCAGTTTTAATCACACAGCACAATGCCACAGATGTCGCAAGTTTTGAGGGAGCATGCAATTGGCATGCTGACTGCAGGAATGTCACCAGAGCTGTTGCCCATGAATTAAATGTTCATTTCTCTACCATAAGCCATCTCCAAAGGCATTTCAGAGAATTTGGCAGTGCATCCAACCACCTCACAACCGCAGACCACGTGTAACCACACCATCCCAGGACCTCCACATCCAGCATCTTCACCTCCAAGATCATCTGAGACCAGCCACCCAGACAGCTACTGCAACAATCGGTTTGCATAACCAAAGAATTTCTGCACAAACTGTCAGAAACAGTCTCAGGGAAGCTCATCTGCATGCTCGTCGTCTTCATCGGGGTCTCGACCTGACTGCAGTTCGTCGTCGTAACCGACTTGAATGGGCAAATGTTCACGTTTGATGGCGTCTGGCACTTTGGAGAGAGGTGTTCTCTTCACGGATGAATCCCGGTTTTCACTGTATAGGGCAGATGGCAGACAGCGTGTATGGCGTCGTGTGGGTGAGCGTTTTGCTGACGTCAATGTTGTGGATCGAGTGGCCCATGGTGGCGGTGGGGTTATGGTATGGGCAGGCGTATGTTATGGACAACGAACACAGGTGCATTTTATTGATGGCATTTTGAATGCACAGAGATACCGTGACGAGATCCTGAGGCCCGTTGTTGTGCCATTAATCCATGGCCATCACCTCATGTTGCAGCATGATAATACACGGCCCCATGTTGCAAGGATCTGTACACAATTCCTGGAAGCTGAAAACATCCCAGTTCTTGCATGGCCAGCATACTCACCAGACATGTCACCCATTGAGCATGTTTGGGATGCTCTGGATCGGCGTATACGACAGTGTGTTCCAGTTCCTGCCAATATCCAGCAACTTCGCACAGCCGTTGAAGAGGAGTGGACCAACATTCCACAGGCCACAATTAACAACCTGATCAACTCTATGCAAAGGAGATGTGTTGCACTGCGTGAGGCAAATGGTGGTGACACCAGATACTGGCTGGTTTTCGTCTGCATATGCTTCCCAAAACCATTATTAATGCAACTTGCCCAAGGGAACCTCAAGGAGCAAGAAGCCAACCACAAGATACATCCCAGTATTTCTATTTCAACAAGTTTATTTGTTCCAGGATGCTTAGCGTGGAGTCAAAAATAAAATAAATAAATAAATAAATCAAAAATCAAAGTTACATATCACTGTAATGAGGAGACAGAATCAGGCAACAAGAAGTGGCAGCTGGCTGCTTGTAATCCACCGAGACGAGCTATCAGAAAGTTAAGCGAGATTATACGATGTATTACAAATATGCTTAGAGTGATGAGATGAGCTACTTATGAGACTCGGAGAGGAGCTTTTCTCAAACCTCCACAGGAAAAAGGGATGAAGTGTTGGGCTTTAAATTCCATGTGCAATGCTTCCCAGTCTGCACGGTGGATAAGTTGAGGTTCAGCAGAAGACTGAGGAAAAGGCATTAAAGTGCTGAATATCAGGAGCTTAAAAAAAACAAACAAAAAAAAACACTAAACATCTTCCCGTCAACACACTGGGTTGAGCTTATTCACACTGCATGTCATTTGTCAGGCTTTAAATAGTTTACACATAACTGGAGGAGGGAAAGGGGGACGGGTTGCGAGAGGAAATAAATTGAAAGGTATTGTGAGGATATTCTGCAAAAAAGCTCCCTTCTTAAATGTCAACTTACTGTTCCATGCTGTGAAAGCAAAAGCCCACCTTACTGGCTTTTCTTTAATGGCTGTTTTTGTGTTTGTTGCCAGGGGGCACACATGAATTCACAACCCAATGCTAGTTGATTTATTTCAGCAAACAAACATGGAATATAATTACATGTGCTTCAACACAAGATTACCCCATTGCTAAGACCTCAAACAGAGGTATACCTGCATACTTTAAATGACAAATACAGTACCCACTGTCCATAGAGTGTGTTTTAATGGCATACATTTTCTTTAATGGGCAGATGTTTTAGATTTTCTTTCATGTCTTTTTTCATGCTTTATCTAAATCGTTCACTGCATTGTCTTGGATGCAGCACCTTGCAGGTCACGCTCTCAGTGTGAAGGCTGTAATCTGTCAATATGGGCACTAAACTGAATATGGACCACTCATGCCCTATTTAGATGATATGCAAAACAGGCATCATTTCAAGAACTGCTAATTTGAGATGAATTTGATATATATATATATATATATAGAGAGAGAGAGAGAGAGAGAGAGAGAGAGAGAGAGAGAGAGAGAGAGAGAGAGAGATCAGTTCCTTGATTGTGATCTTGACTAATCTGAGCCTCAGGATATGTAATGTTTTGAAACAGGAGATCAGGACAAAGTAACATTTAGGATCATCTCTTGGGTCAGGGTATGGTCATGATATACACTCTCTGTTCACCCTCAGTTTGGTCTAATTTATTATGGGTTATTGCTGATTTTACAACAGCTGTTGTTTTTGTGAGATGCCCCAGATTTCATCATTGTGGTCTGGATAGACTGATGTATCCCTCATGTAGCTGGAAACCAGTGGGGGCTGACTGACGATACTAACCAGCCAAATCTCTTGTGATTATGTCCATTACCTCATCATGCACATAAAGGCTGCTGGATACATTACAATTCTTTCAAGGCTGCCAACAGAAAACAAGATATGTAGTGTCATGACAAACAACATTTCTTTATACAGAACCTCGGTCCTAAGCTTGCCAGACTATTCTGTTGTTGCCTTGCAAGCAGTAGTATTTCCTTCTGGAGATGCAAATCTGGTTAATGGATCTCTTGCAGCGTATTGAACAAACACACAATATAATTATTACAAGTATTACTGCAGTCTGATCAATACAAATAACCCAGAAAGAATCCATGTACCAAGTTAAATGAGAACTCAGTTTGGCTTCATTTTGTCATGCTAAAGATTTATTGTTTTATCTAGAACCTTTCATGTCATGCTACCCTACCCCTGAGATTTATATTTGTCTTTTCAGGTAGGGGTCACTGACATGGAGCTACAAATAAAAATTAAGCCTCTTTATTATTTTCTGGCAGACCCTATAAATCTGATTCTGTTGAGTAAATCCTTAGTGAAATCAACTGCATTGACTACATTAAGCTTTCCAATATTTAAAGTTTGACATGCATTCACATAATAAAGTGAATGTTTACAGTCCAACATGGTAGTCTTCAAAAACTCCTGCATTAGAAAATGTTATATTTAAATAACAAAAATGCAATAGGTGAACCTGTTTTTATTACTCTTGTGCTGGCTTTCTTTCAACAGCAAGAACATTATATTTCTAGGTTATTTTATTATCTAGGGTACCTTTGAACCCAGTGGTCCCTCTTAAATTGCAGAACCCAGATAAGTGGACATGCCCATGGGCCTCAAGCAACAGGTACATAATGACAACATGGAAGAATATGATAAGCTCTTATCTGAGGGGCACTTGTCCCAAACCTAGTGGAAAATGTGATTACACCTCTCCACAGGAGAACCAAGAGTGTAAGGTAGTCATAGTATATATATATATATATATATAAAGAAACAGTTTACTTGCCTCCTGAAAACAGACCTTTCACACTAAGGCTATGTCCTGCATAAGGTCTTGTACTGAGTTCTTACATTGAGAAGTCAACTGTGCAGTTGTATAATAATTTGTAAAGAACAATGGTGTATGAGCAATGTCTAAGAGACATAGGCAAACATTAGCCGTAATGCTAAGTATTAACTATGTAATACATATGTTATTACATAGTTATTACACCACACACACACACACTATATGTGACCCTGGACCACAAAACCAGTCTTAAGTGTAAATTTTTCGAAATTGAAATTTATACATCATATGAAAGCTGAATAAATTAAGCTTTCAATTGATGTATGGTTTGTTAGGATCGGACAATATTTGGCAGAGATACAACTATTTGAAAATCTGGAATCTGAGGGTGCAAAAAAATCAAAATATTGAGAAAATCGCCTTTAAAGTTGTCCAAATGAAGTTCTTAGCAATGCATATTACTAATCAAAAATGAAGTTTTGATATATTTACGGTAAGAAATTTACAAAATATCTTCATGGAACATGATCTTTACTTAATATCCTAATGATTTTTGGCATAAAGGAAAAATCGATAATTTTGACCCACACTATGTATTTTTGGCTATTGCTACAAATATACCCCAGCGACTTAAGACTGGTTTTGTGGTCTAGGGTCACGTGTATATATATATATATATATATATATATATATTGTAAATGCATGTGAATGGGAGCTAGCATGTCTTTGTGTTCTGTATATTTCCCTGAGGAGCTTCCCCTATATAAGATGTCATGCTGTGGAACTAGCTTTACATCAGTATTCTTGAGACCGAACACAAAGTCATGAGCAGAATGAAACTTCATAAAATATGATAATCTGGAGCAATACACTTCATGATGTTGATGCTATGACAAGTACAATTTGTATTTATACAGTAATATCAGATTCACATAATCTAGGCCACAACCGTACATGTGCGTTACACATCTGATGTTTGCACGGCTTATTCACTTACATGACCAGCAACACAGCAAAAGAAAAAATAGTTGAAAACAGTAAATTATAATATAGGCATACAGGGGTTATGTTTTTTTTTTGCTTTCTCCCAAGGGGGACCAGTGACACATCTGTGAGTAATGATAGTCTAGTCAAGTGTATGTGATTTTGTAGTATGCTTCAGGGTTATGATTGTTAACTAAAACTAAAACTATAAAATAGTTGTTAATTAAAATAATGTTAACTGGAATAAGATAGTATTACAGACAGCTGAATAACTAAAATAACTAAACAAACTAAATCTAATGAATGAATTAAACATATAATAATAATCACAAAACAATAAAATTACTCAAATTTGAAATAAAATGAAAACAGAATATTATATTGGATCAAACAAAGCTGTAACTAAATAAATGTAACGATTAATATTATAATAAATAAAGCTTACACTGTAATAACACATGAATTTAAGCATCAGCACTGGACACTACAAGGCTAAACTGAACCTTATCAAACTTAAGGACTTACCACAGTCAGGTTAAATTATTATTATTATTATTATTATTATTATTATTATTATTATATTTATTTATTTATTTATTTATTTATTTATTTTAAGCACCATATGTAATTTTTGACAGGAGTTAAAACTGTGAGAGATAGAAGTAAAGTGTATTCAATGGGCTGTACTGTTGTTTAACAACATACTGACTATTTAAAAAAAAAAAAAAAAAAAAAAAAACATAAATCAGCTTTGAAAATTCTGGGTTCTGAAAATTATATTATCTAAAATCTTTAAACAATGCGTGCCATTCTAAAGACTGTACAACTATCCCTCACAGCTTTGTTTTCATCTGCAAGAATTTATTCATAGGGAATTTATTTTGCATTTGATTCTGTTCATGTAATTTTGGTGTGAGATAAAATACAGTTAATTAGTGCAACGCTGCTTACACTGTGCCACACAATAACTTCATATAAGATTCATGTTATGAAACTTTTTATGACTCCAGAGTTGAGGAAAGTAACATCTATGTTTCTTAGCTCAGTCAGTATAACTTATTGAACAGAGGCGTGAAGGTTAGCCCAGGTTACTTCTGTAATAAGACTGGGCTTGTTTTTTTGTCAGGTGGCTGAGCAACTCCCATTTTGTGTTTGGATTTGTCTGCGCAGCCTGCTCTGAAAGCACTGACCCTCATAAAGCCTCTGTATTGACGCAGGCAAATTGAGGCTGTCTACAGACCGTGTGGAACAGACTGTTCTTTCAGCTGCATCATTCTCAATATTCCTGCCCATGTGTGCCTTTTTGGTCATTTATTTTGGTAATAAACTACTATCTTTAAATCTTTTTCAACATTGTTTTCACAATGCTATTTTTCTTTTGTTTTGTTCTATTTCTGCACACTCATTCTGTTTGGAGTCTCTTTGGGATTACGTGTTGATCTACTCCATTATTCTGCACTATGATGTTGGCTCCATTGTTACGTTATTTCTAGTCTGCTGTAGCCAGACCTTCAGACTGACAGCAGAAGGTCTGGACTCCATAGCGGCTTTCATTGGCCAAGGGCTGCCCAAGAGAACATCTGACCGACATGTAAAGTGACCAATCACAGTTTATTTTGTTCAGCTTCACGTTTAGGGGCAAGAAAATGTAAAGTCAGTGTCCCTACAATAAGGGTGTTGTGAACTTCACATACTTTTGAAAATCTAGTGCTTAGCTGATAAGAACTTATTGTCAAAGATGTAAACACAACAGCTTTCTTCTTCCAATTAGGAGTTTGGCGTCATGACGGCTTTGTTTCTAGGTGGACCCGTCTCCTGGAAATGCAATGATATCTTTGAAACTCCTGAAGTGTTATCCTATTTTGAGCGCTATATACATTCAGCCAGTGGTCCATGACTGTGACGTCTGAAGCTGAGACTGGTTGTTTCACTTGGTTTATTTGTTCTATTTAGGTGCACTTTTATATTTATGCTTTGTAAAGCACAATGAGCTGAAAGCTCTATACTGAGAAAAAAATACATTATTTTCACTAAGAAATTGCTAGTAAATTTCACAATTAATTACAAATGAACAGCAAATAACACATTGAATTAAACGTGAAATTTTAACATTTTCTTGTGAAGCGTGTTCCATTGATATTTGTTTTATTTGAATATTTTTTACAGTGTACAGTAAACATTGTAATTACTATTATAAGTAACTATTATAATTGATAACAATTGCATTGGATGGATGGGCAGGCATAAAGGGTGACCCACTAAATGCAGAATTTAAAGTTTTTATTTATTTATGTATGTATGTATGTATGTATGTATGTATATTTTTATTTTATTTATTTATTTATTTTAATTAGCAAACCTAGGTATCGTTGGAATGTGACCAGTCATTCATCAAAGGAAGATGAATCTTAGAATTTTTTTGCTGCGACTTTAAAACATAAAGACAGATGGTGTGTAATGATATGGAACACACTGTGATGAAAAATCTGTCTTCTTAAAGTGTGAACGGCCTGGGATGTTTTCATATTTTTTTTTAGTTTAATCTAATGTTAATTGATGATATTTCAACAGTTCTTCGCTTGAGGCACAGCTGCAGAGTACTCATCTCAAGAGCCTCTTTTAGCCAAACAGAGGTGTTTGTTTATTCTGAATGCAAATGTCAGAGTCTGTCACTGAGCGCTTTACAACGCCTTTCCTCATTTATCTCCAAAGTCTCTTTAAAAAGGTCAAATCCCTCCATTAGATGCTGGTGCTTTTAGATCTCACCAGCAATTTGCACTGTTTTATTTTATGGTCCGTATTCTCCTACCTTAAAATTTGTTTTGTTTGGTAGTTATTTTTAATTATTTATATTGATGCTTCAAAAAGCATTTCAGTGCAGCTAAACCCTTTTATGTCACTTCACATATCATTGAGCTTGCGTTAGGATCAGAGTCAGATTTAGACATATGTTTCTGACAATGCCTGATGTCTGATTTTTTTTATTATTTTTCTTTATTCCCTCAAAAAGGGAATTGCATCATATTACACTGTGCAAATACACACACATCAGTTCTATTTCAAGAGCTGTCAATACACAACCCATCTGATGTCGCCTGCATGACTGCACTGACTTGAAGCTGAATAGGGAATACACTTCACATGTGATGCGGTAAACTGTGAGAAGGAAATAAAAAATAACACTAACTAGACTTGAGCAAGTGTGCTGCTAATCCGACGCTGAACATATGGAAATTGTTGGGTCCTCAGAGCAGAAAGAATCGCAAATGGATTAGTGTGGAAATTGCTTTCCAAATTGTCATGTTTTGCTCTTATCAGCATCCTCACTGGACTTATTTGATAAACTAGGATCACAAACCAACAATCTAACCCTGATGTTTGGTTATAATTAAACTTTTGTCATTGTTTACCCACCCTCATATGTTTTTGCATGATTTTCTTTCTTCTTTGGCATACAATACATGAATACACAAAATCATGACCATTCTTTTCCATATCATGAATGACAAAAAGAGCACAATAATAGTATCATAAATGTTGTATGTCACGGTGCACACACGAGGGAGGAGCAAGGAACACGGAGACGAGGAGTAAACTCAAATAATAGTCTTTAATGGAGACATAAAGGCAGGGCAAGACAAGACAAGGCTGACATGGACAGGAACACCGGGGAGCAACGAGTAGACCAGACAACACGAAACTGAACGGGCAGGAACTAAAGTACACAGGTTAATCAGACAAACACAGCTGGACAGACTTAACTAATAATCACATTAAACAAGGACAGGAAACAAACCAAATAAGGACACAAGAGGCGGGAACACATACGACAGAGGACTGACATTGTATGATTCATGATATTTTCTAAGTCTTCTGAAGCTATACAGTAATGATTATGTGAGGAATGAATTATTCACTGATAATCTGATATTAAACTCCATTTGATTGTGTATTGATAGTTTTGTGAATTGGATCTATGAACTAACTGAAAAGATCTGATTCAATAAAATGATTTGTTTATGAATCATCCAAATTTTACTATAATAAACACAACGTCATATTTACTAAGGGTATGAATAATTTTGAGCACAACTGAATATATATATTTAACCTTTCATTGGAGAATAATAATTTAAAACAGGAAATAAAAGTTTTTCTCTAACACTGACCACAATTAATAATATCCTTTTGTTCAACACGTTTTGCTACCTCCTTTTGCCAGGATAACAGCTCTGAGTCTTCAGCTATAATGCCTAATGAGTTTGGAGAACACCTAAGAGATCAGATATCTTCATATAGAATCACTCCAGGCCCATTCAGATTCCCAGGTCCATGCTTGTGCTTCTCCTCTTTAGTTCACCCTACACATCTTCTATAGGGTTCAGGTCAGGGAACTGGGACGGCCATGGCAGAAGCTTGGTTTTGTGCTCAGTGGCCCATTTTTGTTTTGATTTTGATGTTTGTTATTGGATCATTGTCCTATTGGAAGATCCATGGCCCATTATAAGATTTCTAGAGGGGACAGTCAGGTTTTCATTTTTTATTTTTTATTTTTTCTGTTGGTATTTGATAGAATACAAGATGCCATCTATCTGAACAAGATGTCCAGGATCTCTGGCAGAAAAATAGGACCACAACATTAAAGATACAGCAGTATATGTACACATGGGGTACTTTTTGATCCCCATAGGGTACTTGTCCTAGAAAGAAAGAAAGAAAGAAAG
Source organism: Tor tambroides (assembly GCA_021397915.2). Classification (NCBI taxonomy): domain Eukaryota; kingdom Metazoa; phylum Chordata; class Actinopteri; order Cypriniformes; family Cyprinidae; genus Tor; species Tor tambroides. The sequence continues at coordinate 10,293 of JAFVLL020041489.1, read as the reverse complement.
AAAGAAAGAAAGAAAGAAAGAAAGAAAATTTCACGTTATTACATGAAAGAGCACAGAGCGCAAGAGAGGTAGAAAGATAAGAATTCACACACAGAAACAGGATATTGCTGGTGCTCTCTCAGATTATTGGTCTCATCATCTGGAATGACATCCTCCCTGTTTCAAATAAACATTTCTTGGAAATGAGGGTGTTTTGTTTGTCCATCCATGAAAAGTGAAGAGACCCTCTCCAGTGAGGAACAAAGATTACAACTGCACATTACACTGCGTCCACACACCCATACAAAAGAACGGAAAAAAAAGAATTGTAATAAAAACAAGCATTGAGCTTTCAAACACATACCCACTGCCAACATGTCATGTACTATTATAGTAGAAGCACATTGTGTGCTGATAGACAGGCCATCTGACAGTGTGGAATATGCTATATACTCTTTATGGAACTGGAATAAATTCTGTTGTGACCACAGAGCTACAGTTTTGCTGTAAAATATTCTGATTTAATTTCATAAATAAACTGTATATGGCCTCCCTGGGGGTTGAAATCACACAGCTGTAGAAAATAAAATGGATGTCAAAGCAAAATAAATCACCATTTTAAAAAGAGCATGATAGTTAAATCCAAACATCTTCGCATATATGCACAGAAAGCAAAAAAACATTTACGCAATATTTTTTAGGTATTGCTGAAAGACACTAACTGCTTTTTGTTTTTTTTGTTTTTTTTTAAATACTAAGGTGTAAGCCTGCTGTGTGAGAGCGTTTGAAATCAAGGCTGCGAGAAGGAACCATATGGCACAACACACAATATAGGTAAGAATGAGCTACTTGTTGATGTGGAAGTGTTCATGTATTCACACCCTTTGATTCATCCAATTTACACCTGCTTCACCTATGCTTTTTTATTGTTGGACTGATGTAAAAAGGTGGAGAGATGTTGGCTAATTAAGCATATAAGTCATTAAGTAGAATTATTTAGAGAGAGAGAGAACTTGAAGATGAGTTGGATAATTTTAAAGGTTATATTATTGCTCTACAGATATGCTACCCTTGAGCAGGGTGCTTGGCTTGTTGTTGATCCCTGTAACAGTTGACTGTAATTATTAATAGTGGTCATGGTGGGGTTAGTGGTCTCTTTAAAATATTTAAGACAAATGAACCATATATTAGACCAGGATGGTTACATAGAGCAAATGGGACTGCAAATTTATTTTTACACACCTTCTAGATATGAAATGCAAATGTATATGTAATAAAATATGAAATGGAATATGTAATGGTTCGTGTCTGGTTACCTTAGGATCAATGTTGAAGAACTGCTTTCCCCTTGTGGTAGCAACAGGAAATATGTTGTTTTCTATTTTAATATACTTAAAATACGATTTATTTCTGTGATGCAAAGCTAAGTTTTCATCAGGCAATACTCCAGTCTTCAGTATCACCTGATTCTTCAGAAATCACTATAATATGCTGATTTATTATCAATGTTAGAAACAGTTGTGCTGCTTAATATTTTTTTCGTAAGCTGTGATACTTTTTTTTTTTTTTTTCCAGGATTCTTTAAAGAATAAAAAGTTAAAAAAAATATTTTCTAACAACATTAAAGTAAGTCTTTACTATCACTTTTTTTTTTTTTTTTTAGCAATTTAACACATCCTTGCTAAAAAAAAAAACAAAAAAAAAAAAAAAAAAAAAAACATAAATAATAATAATAATAATAATAATTTCTTTAAACAAAAAAGAAAGAATGAAAGAAAGAAAGAAAGAAAGTCTCTGACCCCAAACGTTTGAACGTGTGAATAGTGTTACAAATTATTTCTACTTTAAATAAATGCTGTTCTTTTTGACTTTTTATTCATCAAATAATCCTGAAAAAAAATATCACAGGTTTCAATAAAATAAAAAGCACAGCTGTTTCCAACACTGATAATAAATCAGCATATTAGAATGATTAATAAAGGATCATGTGACAAGTCATGCTGCTGAAAATTCATCACTGGATCATAGGAATAAATTATATTTTAAAGTATATCAACATAGAAAACCATTATTTTAAATACAATATATATATATATATATATATATATATATATATATATATATATATATATATATATATTCTGCTTTATTCTGTGTTTTTGATCAAATAAATGCAGCCTTGATGAGCATATATAAGCATAAGAAACTTATTTTAAAAAACATTAAAAAATCATGATCCCAAACTATATATATATATATATATATATATATATATATATATAGCATAGTGATTGATTGATCCTCTCAATTTTCCACACACTGAAATATTTGTGACAGGGAATCTAATTTATTTATCATATTCATCCAGTGATGGAATGCTATATACAGTAAAATATTAAGCCATATGTCAATTTAGCACTGGTCCCTCAAACTTACTTGACAGAAAACGAATTAAAGACAAAAGTTATTGGGAGTCATGGCAGATGAGTTTACCATCAAGAACAATAGACATTTTCAGAAAGTACTATCTGTCTGTATGTAACATTCTCTCACTGCATGCATTCAATTACAAATAAGTTAAAGTGACCACTTGAACAGCACCACTTAGTAAAGTCTTCTCTTTGCTTGTGAAAAAGAATTGTGAACATTTACCTTCATGAGAAATTTCCAACATTTCTAACAGAGAATTGAACATATTACGTTTAACCAATTTCTGGTAATTATTATAATGTACTGCACTTTAAATACATTACTGACATCTAAAATAATTAGTAAGGTTAAAATTATTCAGTAATAATAATTTGTGATATTTAAATATATTAAAATAGTAATATTATTACTTTGAGATGTTAATCTCAAGGGTTAATACTTTTTCATACTTTTTTAAATACGTTTTTTCAAGTGTTACAATTGCTCTTAGCTACAGTTATAATCACCCATATTGCAGGGGTGATTATCACACTAGGTCTTCTATTAAATTCCAAATTATAATCTAATCTGCTTATAAGTGTGTTAATGGTGCACTTACTTTTGGCACATATAAATGGTTCTTATACCAAAAGATGGTATTTGTAGTCTGAGATTTATAAAAGAAAATGCTACAATTGTCCCTGGTCTATTTACTGTATAATAGGAAGAGAAGCCAACAGCACAGAAGGACACTTTTGTATTCTCAATTCGTATTCTCAATTCTCAGTTTGCGTATTCTGTCATGGTAGTTTTTTTGGTAATAATGTAACACGACACATTATTGAAGTGCACATAGCGTGAGAAAATGTGACACAGTGGCTTCTTCACTTTTTTTCCTCTTGTCAACTGTCAGAAAAAGGTCTGTTGAATATTCATTGAGACTGAAATAACTGTGTTGGATATTTCACTCTGTTCTTTCAGTTCAGGGGCTGTTTATTACATAATCAGAGATGTTGTCAGTGTTCTAGTATGAATTCAGTTCTTTTATGATCTGTTTTAATGACAAGATTCTAGCATTTCACTTTGGGATATTCAATGCCACATATATATATATTTTTTCCCCTAGAGCATGGAGTCTACTTTGTGTATACCTATCAAAATTAAATTGGGAATTGTTTGTTGCTCTCGGTTTGTGTCGCCTCTCCAAACTACCAGAAGCAACAAAGCTTTGTGCTATGACAGATCTGTCCTGACGACAACATGCACACCTTCAGGGAAAATAACAGAGACTTTCTCAAAAGTATGAACATACCTACAAAGAGGCCTTTAGATCTAGATGGATAACTACTTTCATCAGCAGCCCTTAACAGCAAAATTTTTCATGTTTATTCTTCCAAGAATACTTTCTTCTACTTCCCTGTTGCAAATTAGCTTGTGTAGGCACAAACAGTGTCAGAACAGATGTGTTACATTGAGTTTATAAGCAGAGAAGAAACAAGAAGTTCTTTAAGTTGTGTAAACTTGAAATGGCTGGACATCTATATAATAACTAGAGAAATCTATCTGTTAGAACTTCAACTCTAAAAGTGAATTTGATCAACTTTTTGGAGTACTCTAGAATACTACCCGATCTCATGACGAAAATGTACCGCTGGGAACTTTTTCGCAAGACGCGAAATACGTAGCAATAAGTATACATATCACTGCAGTTTCCAACAGAAATGAACGCTAGAGGCAGTAAAACAGCGAGCAAGTAAACGAGTAATCATTTTCATACACAGTTATGATTACAGATCCATATGTTTCGGTTTCCGGGTGTAACAAGCTTGCTCAGTAGCTCAGCCGGCACGGAATTGGACATAGCATGCGGAATCGAAAAATAAGCGAAAACAGCATGCTTGCGATTGTGTTTTTACGTCACATTCTCTTTTGTTCGTACTATCGGGTAGGTTTAAGTTTAGTACAGATGGTAGGTTATTTTAAAACGTCACGGAGCATTAGACTTATAGTGCCACTCAATGGACATTTCAAGTCAGAACTGTGGTGACACCTACAAAACCAACAACACATAAAACATACCATATGTACATTCATCTGCTCTGGGAAAAACAAACAAACAAACAAACAAACAAACAAACAAACAAATGCTCTTTTAGTGCCACCCAGTGGACATTTCACATCGAATATGTCACCTACATGAAACACTGTGAAACCTACATGGTGGTATTTCATGTCTTGCAAAAAAGTTCCCAGAGGTATGCTTTCACATTTATACGTTAACAGGCGTGAACTACAAACCTCAAACCCTAATTTTATCTAAATTTTAACCGAGCCCCTCTATGATGATATCGAATTGATGTCTGTGTCACATTACTCTTCATCCAGGAGTTTGACAAAGCCAATCAATTTTATTACTGTATAAAGGTCAACCAATTAGAAGTGTAGATGGCAACAATTCACCCAATTCTTATTCCTCTGAAGGTGAAAAGGTCTGTGGATATTAAATCAGAATTTAGACAACTTCTTTATGCTGTCTCTGGCATACTTTGATGTGTTGCTAGATATGATTTTTTGTGCCTTAACTATCAAATCTGTTGTACATCTCTGTAGCTATTTTGTGGTTTGACACAGCATAATGAACTTGTTAGTTTAATACACTGGCCTGTCACTAAAACCTGTCCTTTTGTGGGTCACCATTGTTCTAAGCAAGCTGAAAAAGATTTTGGGAGGCTGAGAAGTCGCTGTTGTCTGACAGCTGTCACTCAACATAGGCCACCACTCATATTCCCTGAAGGTATTCACATGTCACTTGGTTCTTTACCTGTGCCTGCATTTGGTCAGCTATGTCCTTGACTGGTTAAACTTTCATGGACTATGAGTACATTCACCTGGAATGAATGGCAGTATTTAAGCAAAGAGTCAGCTAATTGCAAATCTTCAGTTTTAATATAGATGCATTTTGCACTTATCTAACTTTCAATTCTCAATGCACTAAAAACAACTGTATAGGCTACATATGCCACTCACTGTGAATACAATTTTACTCTTGACAAACACTTTTATCCAAAGCAACATACTGTGTACATTTTTATCAGTTCAGCAAATCCACTAAAAAAAAAGTCTAAGATACATGTGGGAGCTACAGAGAAACATAAGGTTATTGCCGACACATAGCACCTGGCTACTGAAAAACTCAATGGCATATTTATAGCTGACACTCCCTAACCTAAAACTGCACTGGGGATTCAGAAATGTGCTAAAGAATCAGAGGCTAAAACAATACATGCATTTTTCTCCAAAGAATGATTCAGATTTAAGGCTGCAGTACCATCAGCAACAACATCTTAAACAAAACAATACTTGACAAATACATGTTGTAGCAAATTTGCTTAAAAGGGAATTGTATATAAATAATTACAATTAATCATGATTAATTACAATTATTTATATCGGCTGACAGTAATAACTGACGCAGAATTAAATTGCCATCAACTAATCTGTTCGTCCAGCGAACATTTAGTTCATATCAACTCTAAGAAAGGATATTTTCTTGGCCACAGAAAATACTTTTCTAAGTACTAATGCATTAGAGCATGTAGTAAGGATCAAAATCGTAAAGGGACATTAAATATGCAAAGCAGAATCAGAAACTCATGTAATTTGTGCACACAACTTTTATTAACTAAACACTAATGCAGACTAGTCTAACAAACAAACAAACAAACAAACTCACAAACTAACAAACAAACATACAATCACTCATACAAAGGGGAAAGGGCTAATGAGAGTTGATGGATGAAACCATCAGGAAAGCCAGAGAATGCAGTTATGGAGAAAGTCATTTAACCATCTCAGTAAAACCATCAGCGCCGTTTATAACGGGGTCTATAACTTGTACTAATAACCTCTGTTTCGTTTAGTTAAATGTACAATACTTGCACTGCTTTTGGTCGGTCGAGTGTCCAGAATGCAGTCTCAGATGAAAGTCTTAATGGTTTTAAGGTTTTGGAGTCCCGATCACGTTCTTCCAGGTTGAAGAGTGATGAATTCCAAAGGTGTTCTGAGGTGGAAATGTTCTTCCAAAGGAGAGTGGAAAAGAGTTAAGAAAGAGATCTGAGGTCCAGGGAGCTTTGTTTGAATGGAAAGACAAGGCCACAAAGGCCTGGCACAAGCTTATGGGTCCAGAAGAGTCCTAGTTTACCTCCTCATCTTCTCAAAATCTAAAAGATCCGCAGACTGGGAGGCGTCACTCACGTGAGAGCTTTATCTGCTTTGGAGGTCACACCTCTGTGATGTCAAAGAGCCAATGAGCGTCCTGAACTCATGGAGGGAAAGTTTTTATGGCTCTTTGTTTCTGAGCATGGTAATTTGCATGGGGTTAATGCATAAACTACTAAAGATTCTTAGGATGCTTACATGTTGCATAGTTATAGACATAAAATATACACTCTCAATTAATTCATCCGACGACGACTGAATAGAGACCAAACATGATACAGTTAAAGTGATATTAACTAGTGATCTATTATAAGCATGCATAAACAGGATAAAATACACAAGAACATATACAAGAACAGTAATAATATACACAATGATCTAAAGATATGTGTTCATTCGAAGAAGGGTTTTCTATGAATTAAAAAGGAGGAAAGTTCTGTTTTTATGGGCATGGAGTGGGTTTCAGAAGGGTCTGCACTTCGCATCTCACATACTTTTGAGCAATAAAACAGTCTTATCAGATGGTTTCCCTGGTAACTGAGCCTTTTAGGGTGCTCTTCCAGGAGAAGGGTTCAAAGACCCTCACAATTTGTTTGTGGAATGAGAGGGTTTCCTGAATTATTCATTAAATATAATGACTAAATGTGTGTCTGATTCGTCCATACGCTACAATGTACACATACTGTACAACCTCTCACACAAATCTAGCCGTAACCTTTGGTACAGCTGGGGACATCTCACTATAATTTCTTGCAAAAAATAAATTATACTACAAATACATTTACATATGTACTTCATAAAAATACCCTGCAATTGTACTTTTAGTATACTGAACTGGTATACTTAAAGTCTGTTGAATAGGAACAACTAATTTTGTATTTAATGCATTTTAATTGTGCAAAAGTAGTGCTGAAGTCCAACTAAAGATATATTGAAGTATATCTGATTGTGCTAAAGAGGAACTATTTCAAGGATACTTCAGGTACACTTTAAACTCTTGCATTTAAAAATATTATACAAAGATCACAATCCTCATCAAAAGTGACATTAAAACACATTTTAGGCTTAATATTAAGAAATGTGCATTGTGCAGAAGTAATACTCCAAATAACGTTTAATTATAATTTTTATGTCTTGAGCAGTATGTCAGTAAATATGTTAAAAGATTTATAAATAAATGTATTTTAAATATATTACTCTTACATTTACTAGGGTATTATAGTTCATTTACACAAAGTCCAACAAAAATCAACTAAAGATCTTGCGTGACCATAGTTAGCTTACAATGCTTTTGCAAAATGCACCACAGATGTATTAACAGTTGGACAATATTAATGCAGAGAAAAGTACAGAACCATTCGCTAACATGGGAACTCCTGTCAAACATGGTGAATAATGAATGCATATGCAAATACTGTACATCTGAAAAGCTCTGAGTAGAATGAGAAAAAACCTCAGTGGCTCAAAGCACCAGCTAGTAGAAGTCTAATGCAAGACTCCAGAACCAGTCAACCTCAATGGCTTGAAAGGTGTCTGTGAGTAAACACAAAGAAATATCTATATAAATACCAATAAACATCACTTAGTAGTTGTTGAGCAGAGTGCTTCACTTCTCAAGAACACCAGGAAATGCTTCCTCCATTTATCCAGTTCAGTTCCTTTTTGTTTTTAATGAGTTTGTTTTTATTTATTTATTTATTACTCACCCTCATTAGCCACTGAATACTTTCCTTGACTTGTGATCTGTACTTCCATCTTCAGTCATGTTACTACAAATCACTTACAGGAATCCAGCTACTGCTCTTTTTTTTCTTAACAAACTGAACCATTGCAAATCCCTGGGGAAGTGGGTCAGGAGCCATCACAATTGTGGCCTTGAGCAAAGCACTTAACCCCAGTTGTTCAAGGCGGGACTGTCCCTGTAAATTTTTCATGGTTCTTTTCCATGGCGACGTCACATTAAATTTGTGGCCATAAATTCCATCAGCTGCACAGCAATACATAAAGATTCCTTTTATGTTATTATTTAACAGTGCAGAAACATTCAGTTAACACTGTTGTGATATTGTTGTGGAGTTTGCTTTACTAATGTTATTGTATTATGGTTCCCATGGTGACCATTTCAACATTTGCATTCATATTTCATATAGAAGGCTCATCCTCATACACTAGAGGAATGGAGAAGGATGCAGAGAAGTCATCCTCCTAAATAAAACAAGCAGAGAGCAGAACTACAACTCACTATGCCTGTACTCAAGACTGGGACGTAGTGTACAGTACTAGAGTACCCATTTGCCATTTGTTAATAAGTATTCTCTGCTTGGTACTTACTATATGCAATTACATCAAGTGTACACTGTGTTTAAATTTATAGCGAGATTTTTTAGGCTTATAGCAATCAAGGGGATTCGAAGATTATAAGAAGAGTAGACTCCATCTACCATTACAAAGAAGATACTGTTGTAATTAGGTGCATTCAAAGTTCATTTTCATAGTTCATCTTATGTTCTGTACTAAGTATGTAGTAATTATATCAGTTTACAAGCAACATTTTGGGATGTAAGCAGTAGATTTAAGCAGCAGTGCGATCATTCATCAGATATGTTTTTGAAAATGTTCAAAGGCCAGGATCGATTTTCAATGTAATAATTTTCCATGGCAGTGGTGCTATGTTTCAATTTACATATAATCATATATTCTATATATTATACAAACATATATGAGTGTGATGATTATCTGTTTTTGAGACACATAATAAAAAAGACTGTTATATAATATGATCAAAAAATATGACATAATATGCAAAGTCATTTTTTTACATAGTGTTATATCAGTCTTTTTCATATCTATCTATTAGCGTCCACCTAGAACAAGACTCCGACTCTGCAGAATGAATAATCCAACCAAAAGTCCTTACCTCAACAGGGTATTGTCTCTTATTACTTTAAGATTGCTCTGTTTTGTGGGATAATTATTTCCGTGGTAATTAATCACTCACAGAGAAAACAATTCCCTCCATTTTAATTCCTCTCCAATAGAGCACTCATCAGTTAAACAACTCGGGAAAGAACAGTCACAAAAGTAGGTCACCACTGATGTTTTTTGTTTTTTTTCCACAGCAGTGCACACAATGCAAAAATTCCCCAGGAGGAGCAGCATTGATCTACTGAAAGCTGCATAAGTTTTCTATCCCGGGGAATCAGTATGACAAAAGCGTCAGTGTGAAACTAATGCACCAGAAATGCCACGGTTGCCACCCAGTGTCTTTGCGGGAACCTTTGTTTGCTGACACTGAGCTCCAGTAAAACAGGGGTTACTCTTGGCTACATGAAAGAGTTAGAGACTAAAGTTTTCCTTTCTGCTGAAAACAGGGCATGCTGGCTTTCTGAGTGTGCACTTGGTGTGTCAGCCTTTTATAGGCTTCTTCTAAGCACAATGCTCTCTATGAATATATTCATGTAACATCTTTTCAGAACATAGACCTGCTTAAGCCTGCTATTTTTGTTACAGAGTATGAGGGCTTTGTACACATGACATTACATAGGGGCGTTCGTAATATGACATATATATATTGTGGTTATATTACATGTTTGTTTTTGCATAAGCTAGATTTATCTCAGTTGCACTGATGTCCATGGTAATTTATATATATATATATATATATATATATATATATATATATATATG
>JAFVLL020041488.1:0-20054 GCA_021397915.2 Tor tambroides | reverse complement strand
AAAGGTAATATATATATATATATATATATATATATATATCCCAACATTTCCGGAATTAGGGTTGTACATGGACAGCAGTTTATTTAATCTTGTCTTGCAACTAGTCAGAAAGGTTTTTACATTTTATTGGGATATATTAAAGTTAAATTAACATTTAACCATTTATTTTACTTACATCTTCGCAACACTTTGATTTCAACAAATCACTTTTGATTCAACTTTTTCAGAGTATTTAAGAACCATTTTTAAAGGACCACATACAACTTTGCTTTTTTATTAGGTTAGGTACAAATTACTTCATTACTGAATGTTAAACTTACAACTAAAGGACTATATATTTACAAATAAATTAACACCTGACAATGATGCCTAATGTGTGTCTGTGTTGATATAAACACCTAATTCAGCAATACTAACATTATTCATGAAATATATTGGTATTTCATTGACAAATTGTGTCTTTTATTACTGCAAACTGCATTGTTTACATAAGCACGTGAGCTATAGAAGTATAATATCATTAGTAGTTAATCATAATGGGCCACATCCCAAAATATATCAGCCTAGTAAACAATGGTAAATAATATAATGCATCTAAATTCTTTTTTTAACTTTCTGTCAAAAGTGTATAAAGATAGTGTTTGCCTAATTTTGTGTGAATCAGACAGCCTCGGAAGACTTTGAAAAGTACGTTTTGTCAAAAAAAAACTCAAAGTTGCAGCAGGAAGAAGCAGAACGGCAGAGACAGTGTCCTGTTCTGCTGGGAAACCTTGACTCCTGGTATTCATGTGGATGTTACCAAACTAGAAACACAGCAAGTTGCAGACCACATACACCCTTTCATGGCAGTGGTGTTCCCTGATGGCAGTGGTCTCTTTCAGCGGGATAATTCACCTTGACACAAAGAAATTGATCAGGAATGGTTTGAAGAACACACTGTCAGAAAAATGTGCAAAATTGCACTTTTAGGAGTACAAGTACAACAGCTTGCCACTGGGGCAGTACCCTCAAAGGGACACCTTTTACCTTCTTTACCCTTATAGGGTGCATATTACATTTACATTTACATTTAGCAGATGCTTTATCCAAAGCGACTTACAAATGAAGACAATAGAAGCAATCAAAACCAACAAAATAGCAATAATATGTAAGTGCTGTGATAAGTTAGCAAGGGTTTTTTAAAAAGAAAAGCTGCTCGGATTGAGTTGGGCAGGTCATTCCACCAGGAGGGAACATTTAATGTAAAAGTCAGTGAAAGTGATTTTGTGCCTCTTTGGGATGGTACAATAATGCGCCGTTCACTTGTAGAACGCAAGCTTCTAGAGGGCACATATAAGTCTGAAGTAGTGAATTTAGGTAAAGGAGTGCAGAGCTAGTGGTGGTTTTGTAGGCAAACATTAATGCCTTGAATTTTATGCGAGCAGCTGTTGGTAGCCATGCGTTCTTTTCGGCTCGTTAAAGACTAATCTTTCAGCCGTATATATTATGTTCCCTTAAGTAGTAGGCTAATACTCTTATGAGCCATTTAGGGGTAAAGAAGGGACAAAGTTGTCTCTTTGAGGGTACAAAAATTTGTAGTGGTAATTTTCTGCCAGGACATTAATTTTACTGACTACTATACAGTGAAGTGCAAAATTCAAAATACAGGTAAAACACAAATTCCTTCATTAATACGGTACACTGCAGGACTTGGTCTAGTGGAGTCCATGCCTTGACGCATCTGAGCTGTTTTTGCAGCACAAGAGGGACCAACATGATTTTACAGACAGGTTTAATGTTGTTGCTGATTAGTGTAGCTATATGTATAGTGCTGTGTTATTATTACCATGTAATGATTAGCAAGCTGACAAAGACCAAAACTTGGGCATCTAGTTGAAGATGTTTGTCATCTGTGAAGTCGGGCCAGACAAGGGAGCAACTGGATCAACATCCCCTAAAATATGGCAATGATAACCTTTCATGTGTATAATGCATGTCTCTCATATCTCCACTTGACTTACTGATATTTGTTTATATCAAGGTCTTAAGAACACCAGCACACCAAAACACAGCCAATGTCTCATAATAAATTATTTATAGCTTTTAATTTTCTCAGAGTGTTGCACTCTCAAAACATATTTGGGCACATAACAAAATGTATCAACATATCAAACCACCAAAAAACTAATAATTCTAGACATTTTTAACAATAATAACAAATAAATAACTTAATCTTTCTTTTAAAAATGACTTTTTAGATTATAGTGTGACCACCAGTTGTGGCCCATCACATAAACAATACTTTATCATCATTTCAAACGTATAACTATTATAGTTTTATGATTGAAACCCTTTGAAATTGTTGTATTAATGGTTGTGTCATTTCAAATAAATGCTTCTTGTTTGATTTATTTGTTATAATATGTAATGGCATTTAGGTCTAAACTGTACTTTTTTAAGACCTGTGGTATGTTTATGGCAAGATTAAAATACAAAAGCGTATTATAAAAATATTTGCATGGTCTAACCGTTTTGTTTTTTTAATTACGCGATTGACTTTTATTTTGAAAAGTCAATAGCACCTCCAGTCATTTCCGGGTTGTCAGTCCGTGTGGACGTGCGTGATAATTGTGTGATGAGACACAGGAAAGGTGAGGCTTCTTCCGCATGAACTTTACAGCTGTGTCTCAGTGTTGTGGCGCAGCTAATGTTTATTTTTCTCGTTCATCTGCATGAGTAACAGCTAATGCACCTTTTACTGTGTGTTGACACCTAACTACATCGAAATGCATCTAAAGGCGGTGTGTTCAGCCTCCAGCTTTGATTTTGTTATCATACAGACATGAAGACATGCATAATATAATAAAGTGAAATATAATAGTCACAAATAGATATAGATTGTTTAGAGTATTGCCATCTCTTTGAATATGTACCATGGTAATACCATGGTATTGTTTTAAGTATTTTGCAGTTCCAATGCCGATACCACATGATAATGATAGTTATTTAATGTCAATAGTGTTTTACCTTTTATACCATCACTGTACCAGAGTACATACCTAGTACTTATTATAAAAATACAAAAATGTATTTTTTCAGTAAGACATGGATCTGAGCCTGAAGTCATACGGTGATCCGAAGGAGGTGGGTGTGTTTCCATCAGCTGCCCATAGCACTGCAGCACAGGAGACTGATTTAGGAGAAGCGGCGAGGACGCTTGATCTGCACCCATCAGGAGCTTCCTATGAGCTGGGTGAGAATGCAGGAGTTTATATTATATGTTATGCAAACTGCATTCATGCATTGATTGCAATATGATAAACTGTACATTTAGATACTGTACCACCTATTTGTGAAAAGTCCAAACTGACCTTGACTTTGATTTCAGTTGGATAACCTGTAGTAATAACTGGATTTACTTTACTTCTAAATTTACTTTACTACACTGCAACTTCACAGCTACAATATGTGACCCTGGACCACAAAACCAGTCATAAGGGTCAATTTTTCGAAATTGAGATGTATACATCATCTGAAAGCTGAATAAATAAGCTTTCCATTGATGTATGGTTTGTTAGGATAGGATAATATTTGAAAATCTGGAATCTGAGGGTGCAAAAAAATCAAAATACTGAGAAAATCACCTTTAAAGTTGTCCAAATGAAGTTCTTAGCAATGCATATTACTAATCAAAAATTAAGTTTGAATATATTTACAGTAGGAAATTTACAAAATATCTTCATGGAACATGATCTTTACTTAATGTCCTAATGATTTTTGGCATAAAAGAAAAATCAATCATTTTGACCCATACAATGTATTTTTGGCTATTGCAACAAACTGTGCTACTTATGACTGCTTTTGTGCTCCATAGTCACATATGTCATCAGAAACTTAGCTGCCAAATATACTAAACATATGTGTATATTTGTTGAGAGAGACAACTAAACATTGTCGTTTTTTTTTTTAATCGTCACCACAGATGACCACGCCAAGAGTTTTTCTGCCAGAGCGAAGCCTTTTCAGTGCTCTCAGTGCGGGAAGGGTTTTTCCCGTATACAGCATCTGTCCGAACACGTCCGGATTCACACAGGAGAGAGGCCTTTTGAGTGCTTGGTGTGTGGAAAGACTTTCACCCGGGAAAGAGACCTCAAGACCCATCAGATCGTCCATACGGATGCGAAAGCCTTTCACTGCACCATCTGTGTTAAAAACTTCGCCCTGTTATCCTCCTTGAGAAGACATCTGCGTGCATTTCATCAAGGTACAGTATGTTGCTATGCAGTGAATAGGACTAAAGACAATAAGACATTATAGTGGGTTTACAACGGTCATGGAGTGTTGTTAGGCCCAAAATGAAATGGACTGCCCTTTACTGTGGTATATTTAACTCCGTAAAACCTAATTAAGGTTATACTGTAGAAACACCTGAAACTGTCCTGGCAGTTGTCTCATCCAATCAAATTTTAGAGTCAAAATTTTTTTTTATAAAGATTTATTACAATTTATATCCAGTTACATTACAATAACATAATCCAAATATAAACACAGAAATCAGTGCTTAAAGAAGAGTTCACATAAAAATGAATATTTGCTAAAAATATATTTAGATGAGTTTGATTCTTTATTGGAATAGATTTGTTGAGAGAGAAATGTATTATTCCATCACATGCTCAGCAGTGGATGCTCTGCAGTGAATGGGTGCCGTCAGAATAAGAGTCCAAACAGCTGATAAAAACATCACAATAATCTGTATAATATACATATTATAAATTAAGTTAATAATACATAAAACACAAGTCCAACAGTTAATGTATTGTGAAGCGAAAAAGCGTCTTTGTAATAAATCCATCATTAAGACATTAACTTCAAAACTTGCTTCTGAGTAAAATATGAGTCCATAATCCATAATATTGCTTTCTCCAGTGGAATTTCATCTCATCTGAATCAGGAGAGAAATATGAACTGATCAAGCACCGTTTACAAGCCAAAACAGTTCAAAACAGCTCTAAACAAATATGTGGGTGGATTTTGAAGTGACAGACAACAGAGGATGGACTTTTTCACTGGTGGAAGCAATATTATAGATTATGGACTTGTATTTTGGGATGGTTTAAAGTTAAAAACATCTTAATGATGGATTTGTTTCTTACAAACATGCAGCTTTTCGCTAAAGACATTAATTGGTGGATTGGAGTGGTGTGGTGATTATTTGTGGATTATTGTGATGTTTTTATCAGCTGTTTGGACTCTCATTCTGACGGCACCCATTCACTGCAGAGCATCCACTGCTGAGCAAGTGATGGAATGCTACATTTCTCCAAATCTGATCTAATGAAGACACAAACTGAAACTAAGTATTCTCTCTTTTTGCAGGTCAAGATGTTAGTACGGAGGGTAAGTGCTTAATTTGTGTCGAATGTGGGAAAAATTTTGCATGTCAGCTGGAGGAACATGAGCTAACACACACAGGAGAGATTTCCCACCGCTGCCCCGACTGCGTCAACAGCGTCGCACGTCTATCCAGTCTCACATCTCCCGAACAGACCTTCTCTGAATCTGAGGACATGAACTATTTGGACGCTCATGACAGTGAGAGGCCTTGCAGTTCTGTGGCCTCTGAAGATCTGCACAAGCACTTACAAACCGACGCACTTAAAGACTTTAGTGGATCTCACTCTCTGGAACTTATAGATAATATTGAGAGCGATGCACCTAATGAAAACATTCCCCAAAGTCAAGAGGAGGCGACTGAGAGAGCTCCATATCCTTCATCTGAGCTCTCTCACGACTCGGCACATTCTGCTGTAAAGGGTGAGTGTAATAATTACAAAAACCTTACCACTGCACTCATAGTTTCTACCAGAATACCATGTCCCAGAAATCTCAAAAGTGGTACAAAATCACACTTTACATACCACATTGTGTAATTTTCTCTTCTCAGGCATTGAAACACTGAATCCTCTTCAAGAGGAGGAGTTTGGAGCTCACCAGCAAGCGTGTGAGGAAAACAAGCCGCATCAGTGCAATCACTGTGGAAAGAGATTTCATAAGCAAGCGAAGCTTCGGATCCATCTGCGCGTTCACACCGGAGAGAAGCCGTACCAATGCTCCCAGTGTGGGAAATACTTCAGCCAAGCAGTAAACCTCAGAAAACACCACCGTACTCACCATACGGAGGAGAGACCGTACCACTGCACACTCTGCGACCGGAGGTTTTCTCTCTCCTTCTCGCTGATAAAACATCAACGTGTCGCTCATCCAGGTGAGATCAGCAAATTAAAGTTTTTCAATAAAGCTGAGGAGAAATTGCAGAGAGGTTTGACCCCTTATTTTGTTGCGGCATGTACTATTCAGAAGTTACCAAAATCAGGGTTTTTCAAACCTTTTAATGCCTCGGGCCCCCAAAAATGATGGGACCCCCTTCCTGAAATGTAAAGGCATTTATTCTGTAAAAAATATCTATAAAATACTTTATGATGTTTCTTTTTTGTTGCTTTTTATTTGTTAGTAGAATAAAATTAATTTATGATGAAAATTATTATTAGCATTAGTCATATTTTCAATAGTTTTAAATTATTGTTTCCCCCTCCAATATTTTTATTTTAACAAATTTTTATGGACCTCACAGTGTTTTGCAAACTTTTTTACTCCGAGGCACAACAATATTCAAAGACCCCTTGACCTTTCCAGTCGTCTGTGATAATGATTACGGATAAGGATTTTTAGAAATATTTATACATATTTGTATATAATGTACACATAATAAATATATAAGTTTAAAATGTTTATATTCAGTTGTCATGTATAAAACAAAAAATATCTGAGAGCATAACTAGAAAACTGTATATTTATTATAAAAATGCCCATAGCATTTTAATATTTTATTAATTTACTTTTCAAGGTCAAAAAAGCATGCTTTTAAAATTAGGCTACCTCATATATTTAGGTTTTCTAAACTGTGAATCCTGGTTCTTTAAAGAAAAACAACAGTTCACTCAAAATAAATATCTTTATTTTTAAGTTGTTTTAACTTAATGCTTATTTTGTCATTTAAAATCATTTAAAGTCTTTTTGAGGCCCCCTTCAAGCTTGCTGAGAACCTGCTGCCCAGTTTGCAAACCATTTTGTTTAAATCACCAACAGCATTGCTACAAATTGTTTGGTTTGATGTTATCAATTTCATATATCATTGAAAATCTAGTTGATTCATTTCTTTTAACAGAACATTTGAGTGTTGCTGAAAGGAATCGCTTTACCTGTCCATACTGTGGAAAAATATTTGGACGACATCAAGATATGGAGCAACATAAACGCATTCACACTGGAGAGAGACCGTTCCGCTGCACCGTGTGCAACAAAAGCTTCAGGCAGCGTTCGGTGTTGATCGTGCATCGGAAAATTCACACTGGAGAAAAGCCTTTCGAATGTTTCATATGCTTCAGACGGTTTTATGGTTCAGGAGATCTGAAGACACATATGGGAACTCATACTGGCGTGAGACCTCACAGTTGCCCTTTGTGCTCCAAGAGCTTCCCTCGGCCCAGCAGCCTGCAAGCACACATGCAGTCCCATCTGAACAAACTGCAGGAAGGAGATGCTGTGACTGCTGGAGCTGATATGCTCATTCCTGAGGAGGAGGACCAGGGTGAACTAGATGACATGGAAGGAGTCTGTGGTGTTTCTGCTTCATTGCAGCTATCGGCAGTGCTTTCTGAAAACCTTGGAGATTCTGAAGATAGTATGATTTTTAGCTGTTTATTCATGGTTAGGTTATTTGTGTCTATAATAAGCACATGTCACATAATATTGCCTTAATATGTTTTCAGATATGAGCACAGGGGAGCGTCTATCAGAGACTGAGACTAGATTCAGTCCATCAGTGAATCAAGACCATGATGCTGATCAGAGTTCATCAGATCATGCCGATCATCAGAAGCCATATCATTGTGCCATATGCAACAAAACCTTCTCTCTCGCAATTTCCCTTAAAAGACATCAACTCATATTTCATCCAGGTAGGATAGAACTGCATGCATTAATTGCAATATTGGTATTTATTTTCTAAATGAAGATATAGAATTGCATTGTTCCACCTTATAGAGTTCATCCTCACCTTTATTCCAAACTTGTACAAATTCCAATCATGTGCTGAATACAAACAAAGATATTTTAAAGAATGTGGGTAACCAAACAGTTGCTGGTCCCCACTGGCTTCAATATTTTTTTCCCCCATACTATGGAAGTCAATGGGGACCAGCAACTCTTTACCAAAATTTTATGTTGGGATGGTAACAACGTATATTGATATTTCTACAAATACAGAGTCATAGTCATTTGATTACTATAATAACTAGTAACAGGGTTGACATTTTAATTATTTGATGATAAACAGGCAAACAAACTTGTCCTTGGAACTAAAAGTGTTTATTAGGAACAAAATTTAATGTTGATAACTCAGAGAATATGCACTTTTCAATAATCATTTGTTTACTATACAAAATCCTGGTAACAGGGTGGACTTTAATAATCTTTTTAGGAACTGAACTCTCCAAAGACAAGTATCTTTGCTTATTATTCATCAAGTAAGTATTTTTACAGAATTGTTGTGTAAACTATAGCATGGTAACAGGGGTGAGGTGCTGATGGTAATAGGACTCACATCAATTTCTTAGTCTTGACGCTACAAATGTTTATTAGAAAGATAATTTAATACTGATATTTCTACCAATATCCACTTTATTGAAAAGTAATTTGTTTACTATGCAAAATCCTGGTAACAGGGTTGGCTTTTTAATAATTGATGAAACATATTTGTGACGCTGGACCACAAAACCAGTCATAAGGTTCAATTAGGATAGGACAATATTTGGCCGAGATGCATCTATTTGAATATCTGGAATCTGAGGGTGCAAAAAACATCAAAATATTAAATATAGAAAAATATAGAAAATCGCCTTTAAAGTTGTCCAAGTGAAGTCCTTAGCAATGCATATTACTAATCAAAAATTAAGTTAATATATTTACTATAGGAAATTTACAAAATATCTTCATGGAACATGATCTTTACTTAATATCCTAATGATTTTTGGCATAAAAGAAAAATAGATAATTTTGACCCATACAATGTATTTTTAGCTATTGCTACAAATATACCCCAGCGACTTAACATGGTTTTGTGGTCCAGGGTCACATTTGTCTTTGGATAATACACATTCTAAAAGGATAGTTTTACAGTACTGTAATACTATAGTATGGTTACAGGGGTGAGTGATGATGGTGATAGGACTCATAGCCATTTCTTTGTCTTGACACTAAAAGTGTCTTAGAGTTATTATAATCCTTGTAACAGGGTTGACTTTTAATTAAAGAATATTTGTCTTTAGAGAATTCACTTCCTGAAAGTATAAAGTAGTTTCCAGATTTTTTTCCAATACTACAGTATTATAACAGGGGTGAGTGATGATAGTGATAGGATTGATAGGTCGTTTCTTAGTCTTGGCTGTTGGCACTAAAATGGTTTAATAGAGTATTTAATGCTGATATATCCATTTTTTAATAATTTGTTTACTATACAAAATTATTGAAGAAAATCAATGAAGAAAATGTGTCTTTGTAGAGTTCACTTCCCGAAAGGATTAAGAATTGCTTTCTGTAATACTACAGTATTGTAACAGGGGTGAGCGATGATGGTAACAGGGTTGATGGATAACCTGGTGTTTCAATGATGTTCTCAATTGAACTTTTATTTGATAATGGTTTTGTTAATATGGATTCTTCTTTGTAACTTTAACAGATCAGCATGTTGACAAAGAGGGGAAGTGCTTCCCCTGCTCTTATTGCGGAAGGAAGTTTGGTCGACGCCAAGGCTTGTTACAGCATGAGCGAATTCACACAGGTGAAAGGCCCTTCAACTGTCCCACCTGTAACAAAAGCTTTCGTCAGAGATCGGCTCTGATTGTGCATATTAAAACACACACAGGAGAGAGGTCTTTCCTGTGCTTTGTGTGCAATAAGAGCTTTTATACCCCAGGAGACTTGAAGAAACATCTGGAAATTCACACAGGAGTGAGGCCACACAACTGCCCTGTATGCTTCAAGGGGTTTGGGCGTCCCAGTTTCCTCCGAGCTCACATGCGAATTCATGAAAGTAAGTTTGAAATGGCAGTTCTGAAAAACTGACCATCCAAACTTTCTTTCTTTGTATATTTCTCGTGTTTTTAATGATTAACCATTTAATTTTACAGATTTGTTTCTCTCTTTGATTTCCAGAAGCTTCAGCAAAGAAGCAAAGTGGAATGGAGAAACCAACAAGTGCTCCAAAAGTTGATGTGCAGGAGAAGCCATTTGAATGCACTCATTGTGGGAAGAGATTCAGCCAGCATTGTATGTTAAAAATTCACCAGCGGATTCATACAGGAGAGAGACCTCACAAGTGCTCTCAGTGTGGCCTGAGTTTTCGCTGGAGGAGAAACCTGATAGCCCACCAGAGCGGCCACCCGGGCGAAAACCCTCTCCAGTGTTCAATGTGTGATCAAACATTTGTCTCTGAAGCAATTCTGAAAAAACATCAAGATGCATTTCATTCAGGTAAGAAATTATGAGATGGCTTGGTATATGAAGCATGCATGCCATGAAAAAGCATTGTTTACACATTTTAATGCTTTGAAATAAAGCATAAATTCTATAAATATTTGGTAACACTTTATTTTAGGGTCTCTTAACTAGTTGCTTATTAGCATGCATATTAATAGAATATTAGCCATTTATTAGTAGGAATTAAGCACATATTAATGCCTTATTCTACATGACCTTATTCTACATCCCTAATCCTACCCAATACCTAAATTTAACATCTACCTTATTAACTATTAATAAGCAGCAAATTAAGAATTTGAGAGAAAAGTCGTAGTTAATAGTGAATGTTCCCTATTCTAAAGTGTTACCAAATATTTCTTATTTACCAAGAAAATGTATGTATTATATATTATGTTAAAAATAAATATATAACTATATATATTTTTTTTTCTGTCAAGTTGATGCCACAAAAAATAGAATGAATGCCTGACAGTAAATTTAGGACTGAAGTAACCATTTTCTTTAGTAGACAATTGGTTTCTTTTTGAAAATTTAACTAACAAAAAAATAATAAAATAAGTTGTAGATTATACTGTAATTCATGCATTTCCATTTAGATATTCCTTAATGTATTGTGTTCCAACTGTCCAGATGACCTGTTTGGCAAAATCAATATTTTCCAGATTTGGGGCTTTGCAAGTGTTAATTTTGGACTCTTGGCAAACGATTATATAAACTGTAATCGCAATCAAAACACATAATGCATCACGTGCTCAATTTTTTACAAAATGTGTTATCAGTGGTCGTATTTATTTAATTAAAAAAAAAAGGATATTAAATGTATTTTATATAATTTTTTATATTTGATTTATTATTTTATATTATATTTATGCATTTCAGGGGTCTCTCATACATGCAGTTTGTGTTTAAAGACGTTTACTCAAGCAGCTGGTCTTAGAAAACACGTTCGGTATGTTCACGAAGGCGAGCGACCGCACAAATGCTCTGAGTGCGGGAGAGGGTTCGTCAAACTTTCCGACCTCGCGCGTCACCAGCGCCGCCATCATTACGACCGGGGCGACCAACTCTTTCAGTGCTCGCAGTGTGAGCGAAGCTTCAGTCATCCCAGCAGTCTGGTTCTGCACCGACGGACACACACAGAAGAAAAGCACGAGTGCCCTCAGTGCGATAAGATTTTCAGTCAGGCGGGACACCTGAAGGTCCACCTGCGCACTCACACCAAAGAGAATAAACCGAAATTCGAGTGCCCTGAATGTGGGAAGAGTTTTGGCCAAGCTAAAGATTTGGTGGTTCATCAGAGGGTTCACACCGGAGAAAAGCCGTACCAGTGCCCACAGTGCAAGAAGAGCTATCGACAGTTTGCGCATTTGTCCGTACATCTGCGAAGTCACACGGGGGAGAAACCTTACCAGTGCCCCATATGTCTCAAATTCTTTGCTCATTCGTCATCCATGAAAAAACACCTGCGTGTAATGCATGCAGGTACTGTACGAGATATCCAGAAATTAAAATTCTGTCTGTACGGCTTTCTGTTTTCCGTCTAATTTAAAATGAATGTTTTACAGAGGGGAAAGATTTACGCGTACCAAAGGAAGTTGTGAAGGTCACTGTTGGTGTCGGCCCATCTAACACAACTTTAGAAGTTAAGCAAGAACCAGAGTCTGGTGACGAATATGGTAAGTATGACTGAGGTTATTTTAAACAGCAAATCTTCAAAATGATATGCGTATTTTGATAACTTTTCTCACATCTTGAATAGGTGAGGGAGAATGTAGCTTCCAGCTTCTCCTTCAAAACCAAAGAAATATGTCATCGTAAAGATGGCACAAACTTATGGGTATTGCAAGGAACGCCAGCTTTTTCAGCATTGATGTTTTCATATAAACATCCTATTGTTGTATTTGTTGGGTACAAGAATAGTCCTCTTTTCTTTGTCTATAAACAGGACTGACGCTACTCTGCATGATCAAACACTTCATTTCAATAAAGTTTTTCTTTGTGCTTTGGAACTAAATGCTACATCGTGCGCTCAC
This sequence comes from Tor tambroides, assembly GCA_021397915.2. NCBI lineage: Eukaryota > Metazoa > Chordata > Actinopteri > Cypriniformes > Cyprinidae > Tor > Tor tambroides. Next base: position 7,443 of record JAFVLL020041488.1, on the reverse strand, counting down.
GAATATCCGCTTTTCAAAAATCATTTGTGTACAATACAAAATCCTGGTAACAGGGTTGACGTTTTTTTTTTTTTTTTAAATAATGATGAATATTTGTCTTTGGAGAGTTCACTTCCTGAAAGGATGAGTTATGGTATGGTAACAGGGTTGAAGCTTAACCAATTTCAGTGACTTTTTTTGTATTCAACTTGTATGTTACAATTTGCACTCATATTCACAATATGAAAAATAAATAAATTGCATGTGGAAATCTGACAATAACACACACAGAACATGTCTAATTATTGCTTCTTGCAATATAACTACACTGGTATGTTTTTGCAGAATGTCAAGTGAAATCTGAAGAAAACTGCTTTGCTATAATGGATGATGTGAAGGCTGTTACAGTCTCTTCAGCTCCTTCCAGTCCATTATCATCTGTGACTTTTAAAGATGAAAAATGAATGTGGATGGAAACTAGGGTTTCTCACCAACAATCTGCCAAACTTCAGAGCACATAGAAGAACTTGCAGCATCAACTAGATGACTGATGACAAAAAACATTTTTAAGTAGAATTGTATTCTACACACTCCAGAAGCTGGTCTCCATCCATGAAGACTCCAGTCTTCTTAATTGGAAAGGTGGTACTGAGACAAAGAACTGTGATCAACAAGCATGAACTGTGGTGTTTAGTTGACCAGGGAACCACACAACATCTTCCTTTTTAAGGAAAACAATCACTATTAATGCAACTGATCAGAACTATCCAATCTGAAGAACTTTCTGGAGGCCTCAAACATGACCTACATATTTTTAGACTTTGTTGTGATATACACAAACTTTTGCCAGATCGAAGATCTTAAATTCATATGGGAGAAAAGCGCTGATATTTGGCACCTACCTTTAGCAAACTTCATTAGGGAAATTTCCATCCCTCAGACTGGCTAAATCTTGCAGAATGGACATGCAGATAGGACACTGATATAGTAGAGGATCCTTTGATTCTGCTCCTGGAGGTCCACTGTCTTGCAGACTTCAGTTCCAAACCTGATCAAACTCCCCTGCCTGTAATTTTCAAGTAATCCTGAAGACCTTGAGTGGCTTCTTCAGGAGTGTTTGCATTGGAGCTAAACCCTCTAGTCTAGGAGGAGAATTGAATAACCCAGATACGTTCCTGTATAATTGTTACAAACAGGCCCACATTCAAACTGTATGCTTGTCGTCCTACACATTACCTGCACTTTACATTTTCATCCGTTAAATACTTAAACTCAAAGCAGCATTTAATACACTTTACGGTTTTGAATCCATTCCACAGATTTTTTTCCCCCTAAAGTCAGTGTTGAAAATGTAAAGTATTTAGATTCTGAATCTGCTTAGAAGCCATGCAAACATACATCCACAAACTCATTTCACTAATATTATGTTGTGTTACTGCAACCACCAAAGTTTTTTGTAATCATTTCTTGTATACATGACATCTCATAATAGATGTAAATTAAATTACTTAAATGTTTAGTCTGAAAAAGCTAACATTTTCCCTATTTTGTCTGCCTGTTTTTATGTCAAAGTCTGGTTATTTACATAGTGTAGTTACAGCATCTTCCAGCAGGGGCTAAACAATGAAACCAACCAGCCAATCCTTAACCCTTGATTCATCACCACAGAAAAATTCTGGGAACAGTCCCAATACAAAAAAAATGCATACTGGCATACTACTCAAATCATTTCTGCTATAGAAAGATACGGTCAAAATGTATAGCATGCAGTTCCGAAATCAGCACCTGTGAATATGCCTACCCCTCTACTATACAGTACGTGAAAATGGCCGAATTCACAGTATTCATAAAAAACCCAAATGACTTTTGCACGGATTCTGAAATATGTATTCAATGGAAGTTCATTCCTCATCAAGTGTAGTACCTACACAGACAGTGTGACTTTGGACACACCTAGTGTCAACAGCGGTTGATAAAAATGTATAGACCTTCATTGCTTGGCAAAAACATTACCAAGCCCATTATAATTGCAGACTGCAGAACACAAACATATGCATTAAAGTGGCATATTGCCTTTGGGAGAAAAGAAGAAAAAAAATCCTGCCACACCTTTCCTTTAATATATCTTTATTGCTTGAATAGTTTTGATACAGAACAGCTTACATTTCTGATTCTGAAGCACTCATTCAAAGAACAAGAGTAGTGTACCAAAAATGTTCTGGTGATTCTGGTTCCATTCAAGTCCAGTAGAATTATTTTTGGGGATGTAGCAGCGACACAAAGCTCCCTTTTACATCAGTCAGCACGTCAAACAGTGACAGGTCTCCATTCCTCTGCATTTTTCCAAAGAGACAGGGAGAAATAAAAAAAAACAAACAGGGAAAAAGGAGAACATATCTTGTAGAAAACCCATGAGTGGAATGTGGATTTGATAACTCCACCCTGTTCATTTGAATTCACAGTCAAGTGCTAAAAAAGTAGTGATTGACGATTCGACATATTCAGAAATCATAGGTGAAGAGAATTTTTTGTTGCAAGAAAAGTGACGATTTGAGAAAGCCTTTTGTATGAACCCTGAGAGTGAGAGAGTGGGGCGGCAGGTGGGGCGAAACTGAAAAAAAATAAAATAACTGAACAACATGAAAGGTTATCATGCAAAACTACCCTACAGATTCACCCATAGCAGAATAACAGTAAATTTCACAGTTTTATACGCAAAAGAATATATCAATGAAAACAACTTGTATCTCTCTGTCAAACTGAAATAATCATTATAATAATATAATAAAGATAACAGAAACAGACCACACATTCTAAAAAAAATGCATACAAAGATCTACATAAAGCTTTCAGATCAAAAGTGATTATTATCATCATCATCATCATCAAGGACCCAGATCAAAGCTGGGATGCTAAGTATTGAATTTGAATCATTTTTATGCAGCATAATTGTGTTAATACATGGCTTCTCCACATTTACTTCACCCGCACTGGGTCATAATAAATACATTAAAAACTATGTGAGCATTCTTACCAGGAAACCAATCACTTCTGCACACAACCAACACAAAACACACTCACATGAACCCAGGAAAAGGCATCGGGAGAAGCAGAAGTCCCGGAATACACAGATAGAGAAAGCGATTGCAATTGCATTCAAGTTCATCCAATACTACAAGTCTCGTGCCTGAGCAGAGATGTTACATCTTCACCACTAGGGGGCGCACACAACCCGATATTCAATCAGGGGCAAACTCTCTCCCCATCCCCACTATTGGTTCAGTATTCCTTTTCCTTGTTTGCTTTCTTTTTCGCATCCTGTCATCGCACTTTGGCGCGTGCTGATCAATAGGCATCCATTTGGGTAGATGGCTGCTCCAGGAAATCAGGAGACCTATAATCGAAGATGCTTACCAGTCCACACAATTTCAAACAGTCTCCATGCCCTTTGAGGTTTGCTTTGTGTCTGAGGTTTATTTACAACACGAGTTCATAAAACTGAGAGGTCAAAGAGATACAACGCTACAAAAGAACGTGTGATTGACATGGGGTCCTCCTAGTTGAGGAGCGCTGCAGGACGACATCCTGACAGGAGGCAGCAGGGCGACAGGGTTCAAGTACACCATGAATTCTAGTTCGTGAGCCTGGCAGAAAGTGAGACACCTGCCTAAATGCTCACACGAAAGAGTAAGGCTTAAAAAGTGATGCTTTTGGAAGACGGTAATCCTGGACACAGGTACACATTTCATCGTATTTTTGTCAAGTACATCAGATTCATAACTCATGGGCTTCCTGTAATTCCTCATTGTGTTTGCTTTTTTTATTTTTGTATTCTTAAGTAGCTGAGACAGGGCTTGAGGGACATAATTCAAGAGCCCGTGAATCTAAAAACATTGCCTTCCCTCATTAAAAACCATCCTTTTGTGTCAAAAAAATGGAACACTAATGCTAACTAAGGACATTGACACAATCAGCACAGCTGGACATTCATCACCTCTTTTGGGCAAACATTGCCCATATACTTTACGCGACACCTGCTGAACATCTTTCTGAGGATGACCCTCAGATCTTTTGCTTGGCCGTTTCCCCAAAACATCTTAACACGACGCACCACCCAGAATAACAGAGCTCTGTTATAAAACAATTAAAGGAATTACACAAAATGGGAAACTGGCAAATTAAAGAGGACAAACAGCAACGAAGAAGCCCTATGGTGAACAAGTCGATTTGCGTATTCCAGTTATGCACTTGGGTGCAAGCCTCTCAGTAGAAACATGTCCTCTTGTTAATCTCAGCCGTCGCTGGATAAGGGTATAAACTTGCTTTTCATAAGACGGATTTCGCAGTCTCTGAACTGTACAATACGATATGCAAATTTGTTCATATATTGCTTAAAGTAGTTCTCTCAGGATTACACACACAAAAAAGATCATTGTAAAATACTATAAAAATCAACTTTCGATCATGATAAATGCTGATAAAGATATAGCAAAAAAAGTAGAAAGGCACTTGGAAAGAGTCATTGCTTCTTTTTTCTCATCGCAATGTACTTTTGTTATATGGCACTGCTTCTTGTTGCAGCACATTTCACCACAAGATAAGATAAACTAGGAAAGAGTCGCTCTTCACTCCACGCCAAGCAGTGGCGGCTCGGGGGTGGGCAAAATTTGCTCAGTAGTGGGCTTGGTGTGGATCTCCAGTAAGCCTTGGATGAATCCCTCCGACGGCTCCAAGTCGGATGCGGTGGGTGAATCCGATGCTCGTTTCTCTGCTGGAGGTTCTTTGGGTGTCTCTGTTGCTGATGCAGTTCCTTTCTTGGAGGTTAGTTTAAACTCTTCAGTTTCCACAGAGGGTGCACAATCCTCCTCTTTCTCCTGTGAGGTTGGTTCCCCCTTCACAGTGTCTGTTAATTCACTTTCGTTCTCAGAGGGAGGATTGGTGCTGGTTGGTGTGCACTCGCCTTCGCTAGCCGAACGCCCGCTGAAGCCGTCCTCGTCTGGTCCACCTGGGACCCCACAAGTCGAACCATCGCTATCTGCTCCACGGAGTTTCTGGTGGATTCGCTGATGTCGGACCAAACTGTGCTTGAGGGTGAAAGTGCGCTCACATGTCTGGCACTTGTAAGGCCTCTCACCTAGTAGAAACAAGTCATTAAAAACATTCAGCTTTTAATCCAAAACAAGAGCTTATGTTTTGATGATTAATTTACCAGTCTATACTAATCAAGTATGTTTTTAGTAGGGCTGCCCCCTAATAGCCGACTAATCGTTAGTCGACCAAAATTTTATTAGTCGCAGAAAAAAATAAATCTTTTTTTTTTTTTAAATCCACAGGCGAAGTCACGCAGTTTGTGACGGACAGATATCATTCATCGACCTCAAATATGGCTTATCATCTGAAATATGTAAGTATGAGTAACTTTACATGGCCGCTCAATCTAATGTTAATGTAGAAAAATGTGCGCTATAGTGTCTGTGTGGAGTGTGGAAGCTGAATAGTAGCGCTCACTGCAGGACAGATGGAGGCGCCGTGGCGCTCACTTGCTCTTAAAATACTCCGTCATTTTTGGTCATACGGATAAGAGTATTACATCTTTCAAATCTGTAAAGACTCCACATTTATTTGTGTGCACTCACAATAACAACAAAACGCGCTTTTGTAAAATAATGAAAGCAAACAGGATGCGCTTTCTGCCGTCTCAGTCTGTGAACTTGAGCGCAAAACTCTGTGTATATCTTTGCCTTACAGATATTAAAAATATATCTATAGAGAGTGAAATGTCTACTTTCAAATGAACCAATTTAAATGGAAAACAAATATTCTCAGATTATGTAATCTGTATGAAACATGTCGCGTCCACTACTGCGGAGATGACGAGTCAGTGTCGCCGACTTCATCTCTTAAGCTGAAAACAAAGAAAGCACTAGTTTATCAAATTATTAAAATGTTAATTCAGTCTCCTTACTGTTTTTCAATGACACATTCATAATCATTACTTCTGCCGGTGCACTGTGGCAAGCTTGAGTGCTTTTTAGGCTATGTAGGCAATTAAAGGCTCATTATAATGATTTAAATGGTTTATTAATAAACGTGCGATTAGTCGACTAATGCTTAAAATGAACGACTAATATTCGACCAGAAAAATCTTTAGTTGAGGGCAGCCCTAGTTTTTAGAATTGTCATTACCTGTGTGAGAGCGCATGTGTCTGGTGAGGTCCTGAAGGCTCCAGAAACGTTTATTGCATATACTGCACACCTTTTTCCTCTTGTCCGGCTTGCTGCCAGGTTCTTCAGTCTCTCCCTCAGCACTCTTTGGTTCAGTTGGAGCGCCCTCTTCATCACTCATGTCCTCTTTATCCTCCTCAGAGCCACTCTCCACCACACTGCCCATTCCCTCGTTCTCTGCTGTGCCCTTCCTTACACTCTCCACCTCTTCCTCTCTAACCTCTTTCTTATTTTCACAAGGCACAATTGGATCATCTGATTTCATGAGGGTTTGTTCAGGTCCATTAGTGGAGTCTGATGCTACATCCAGCTGGTGAGCTTTCTCATGTCTGGTCAAGGTGGCAGCATAGCGAAAGCTCTTCTTGCAACTCTTGCAGGTGAATTTGGACTCCTCCTGAGGTGTTGCTTTGTCAGACATGTCACTATCTGCTGCAGGGGAGGACTGCGGCTGGTCTTTCTCAGTGATCTTGAAATCCTTTGGCTTGGAAACAAAGGTCAAGTCAAGGGTCTTATTGCTATGGGAATCGCCATCCTCTTTTTCTGGGTCATTGTGCTTCAAAGACTCAAGGGCTGTTGGGTCCTCCTCTTCTTTGTGAGGAAGAGGCTCTACCACCGCTGCCTCTGTCGGCTTAGCTGGTGAAGGTTTCTCAGCATCAGATGCTACAGGTTTCTCAGGGTCTGATCTTGTGAGATCCATTGCCTCACTCACAAGAAGCTCAGTCTCAGATGTGCTCTCTGAAATATACATTGTCCCATTACACTTTAGGTAACCTCTATCAGCAGATAAAGAAATACTTAGTCTAAAATACATAAGCAATTCAAAGTTTCTATTATACATTATTTTTGATACCTGCACTCTCTGGTGAGCCTTCCTCTGCTTCCTTAGGCTTGGGTATTGCACCATTGCGTCTAAGCACTCTGTTGGAAACGCCATGTTTGCGTAAAAGATGTCGCTCACAGTTGGACTTGGTCGAGAAGAAGGCATCGCACTGGGGACAAGGATATGGCTTCTGACCTTTTAAAGGAATGCAAAATAAAATCAGGAAAATAAATTGCACATACTATGAGGGGTAAAACAAAAGGTGTACATCAACACTGTAAAACTTTACATACAACACCAACCTGTGTGTGTTAACATGTGGCGCTGAAGGGAGCTGGCCCAAGGGAAAACTCTGGGACAAAAGGGGCAAGTCATCTTTTGCACAGAATTTGAGTATGCATTCTTCTTTCCTTTGGACT
>JAFVLL020041487.1:0-23084 GCA_021397915.2 Tor tambroides | reverse complement strand
AAGGAACTTTAAAAAAGGTTGACAGCATGTTAAACAAGTTTGTTTGGAAAAATAAAACTCATTATATTAGGAAATCAGTATTAATGAATCCAACATAACAGGGGGGACTGGATTTTTTAGATTTTAAATCCCTTTTCACTCTGGAATATTATTCCCAATTATATTATCTCTAAAGTTAGTGGCCTGAATTTTCTCCTGCTTTGTAATTATAATGTTTCGAAGATCCCTGTCAAACTTTCTAATTTCCATAAGCAGATGCTCTTGGCCTGGTCCCTCATATACAAACACAACTTTTCTCCGCACCGATATTATTTATGGAATAATAAGGATATTCTTTATAAGAATAAATCCCTTTTCTTTGACAGCTGGTTTGAAAACAACCTTCTTTTAGTTGGACAGCTTTTTAACTCTCAAGGCAGACTTTATAACTATTCAGATTTCTGACAGAAATATAATATTCCTGTATCTGCTAATGAATATGCTGTTGTTTCCAATGCCATTCCTTCCTGTAAGGTAACTCTCAGTCCTTCTTAATGGCCAAACTCATTTTGTATTCAACAGAAATACATGAAATTGTGTGGGGAAAATCATTTTTTTTTATATATATATAAAAAAAAAAAATCTAATTTACCTCCCTTACCTGATGTTTCACGTGTGTAAATAACCCAGGTTATCATGCAGCAAAACTGTCATTTTAATTTACAATTTTTCATGAACCCAAGAAAACCAGCAGATTTTTTGAGATATATTTATTTCCCACAACAAAAGGTCCACTCAATGTTTTTGCATTTTTAACAAAATACCATCATTTTATGATATATTATCAATTTGCATCTAAAAAGACAATATACAATATCTGCATTTGAATTTGCAATGATTTATAGTGGCTGTACAGATCAAATATATAGACTACACCAGCACAGTCGATACAAAACAGTACATTCATCATTACAGCAACAGACCGAATCACTGCAGATTCTCCAAACACAACTTCCTTATTATTTCAACTGCTTTAAAAACAGAAAAAATGATCAGCGCTGGATATGTTTCATAATAGAGGATAATAGTGATGCTTGTAATAGTAAAAATGAGAAAGCATTCATGCATGATTTTTTGATTATATGTTTAACAGACATGAAACCATACATCGCAGATGTTTTAACATTTAGTGCCTCATTAAGTGCCTTTTACTGCTATGGCTAAAAGAGGGAGAATACAAATGAAGAAAATTGACACAAAACACTGGGGATAAGTCCAGCTGACCCCATAAAGATACAAAAATAGCATTAAATTCATTGCAAACATTCAACACGACCATAATTATCATTTAAAGTCTTTCACACTCATCTTCATCACACTTATGATATCAGCTAGTCAAAGTGTCTTCTGCTCCAGCTTGATTGGTGTCCAAAGATTAAATCTGAGCTTGATCTGTCACACTCTAGATAAAAAAAAGAAAAACTTATTATAATTGATATATATATATATATATATATATATATATATATATATATATATACGCACACACATAATTTTTTTAATTCATTGATTTTATTTTTTACATTTATTTTACAGATGCCTAACAGATATCATCTAACTACCTGAAGGAGTGACGGAAGTGAACACTCCTCCGTTTCAGTTTCTCAGGATTGTGGGATGCCATATGGGAAAACTCACGGAAAATGTCCAAGTATGTGGTGTCACCTAAAATGGGATCAAACACAGTTAATGTGACTGCATATATAACTCCTAAAATGCAGCTGTACTGTGAATGGAAGCTTTTGTATAAAACTGACATAAAAACATGGTAAAGAGTTCACTTATGTTAGAAGCTTTATTAATGCAAAAGCAGGTCTCTGAATGCCAAAGTAAGGAGGTCCACTGCTATTACAATAACAGTGTTTTCAGCAAGTTTCAATGCACTTCAGAAATTTAGAGTTAGAATTTAAGGGACAGAAATGGCTCTATAAAGCAACCCTATGAAAATGAGCCTTCTTGTGCCATATAGGGTCTTTGTACTGTCTGGGTAACCATGGTAACAACTGAAACTTTGAAGGGGACACAGAGTGGGTTTGAACACTTTGCTAAACTGTGTGAATTTCTCATGCTTGATTCACAATGAGGAGACTGTCCCTGTATTCCCAGAATGAGTATTCATGTGTTTGCACAACAACCATTGAAAGAAAGAGAAAACTTTGAGTTCTGTCACATTCCTCTTTAAATAGAAGTTCTATTGAATTTTATAAATATACAATGAAAGTCTATAGGAAAACCATAAACCAGTTGCATTTTGAGTTATTTTACAAGGTAAACTATTTTCTTTTTAACCTAGAATATTCCTTTAAAAGCTAGATTTGATTACAGTTAAAGCAATTGAACTGACATCTTTTCAAATAAATATTAAAAATAGACTGTACATTTGATAATAATAATAATAATAATAATACACTATTGTTTAAAATTTTGGGGGACAGTAAGATTTTTTTTTTAAAATTAATACTTTTATTCAGCAAGGATGCAGTTGATCAAAGTGATGGTTTTCACAAAAATATTAGGCAGCATAATTGATTTCAACATTGACAATAAGAAATATAAATCAGCATATTAGAAGGATTTCTGAAGGATCATGTGACACTGACGGCTGGAGTAATGATACTTTACATCATTAATAAATTACATTTTAAAATATATTCAAATAGAAAACAGCTATTTTAAATTGTAAAAATATTTCACAATATTAGTGATTTTCAGCATTTTTATCAAATAAATGCAGCCTTGCATGAGCATAAGAGACTTTAAAAAACATAAAAAAATGTACCAACCCTCAAACTTTTGAACAGTAGTGTATGTTTGTATTATGTTTCATATATAATATATAACTTTAACCCTCATGTTCTGGGGTTTGATTCAGTCAGAGGAACATTTTAACCAAAATGAATATTAGTATTTTAAATGTAGAGTATCAGAGTCTCTACGATCCCAAACACAAGAACAGAATTTGAGGGTTAAAAAAAATCTTCATATTAGATCTCAAAAGAAAAACAGAATTTACTTCCAGCAGCAAAATCAGTAAGTTGAGTTAGTGCAGATGGTTATATAATACTGCACACTAACACAGCAAAGCACTACAGAGAAGAAAGAGGCAGGAGAAGTGAAGGCAAGCACAAGCAGTTAGTACTTCAGTCACATTTCATTTATTGTCATGATTCTTTTCCGTTTAGGAGGAGAGAACAGATAAAAGGGCAGAAACGAAGAGCAAAAAGAAACACAGAAGTTGCAGAGGTTCTAATTTACACTGTAAAAAAGGACCGTAATTTTAACGGTAAAAAGCTGTGAAAATGCTACAGTAAAAACCTGTTAAATGGTTAACGGTAAGTTCCCCTAATATATACGGTGAAAAACTGTAATAGACCTTTCAGACAATTTTACGGTGAAATACCGTTTTTGGAAGTGAAAAAGAATGTAAAATTTACAGGGAAATACTGTAAATTGATGTTCTCAGAATTCCCTGAATTGCATTTCAAATTTAGTTTGAATTTGATGTCTTTTCTTCGAAATAACTGTTTTAGTTTTTTCTTATCAGTTATGTTTATTAGGGTTGTATGTTACATCTAATGTTGTTAAATTAATGTTTATTGCAAATTTCAGTTTAATGAGTCTCACCCTGATGGTGTTTAGTGTTTGTGTGAATGACACTGTGCACCTTCTATATATGTTATTATTTAAAAGCTGCTTGTGATGGGCTTTGGTTCATCATGTGACTTTCTCATCACCACCTGCATTTGGTGGTTATCAGTGTATTTCAAAGGTACAAAACAGATTTCAGTACTTCAATAGGTTGGTATATTAACATTATATCAGTTAATAAAATTACGGTATTTAACTGTAAATTTAAGTTAAAACCGTAAAACCTAAAATGTTGCTACCGTATTTTTTACAGTAGAATTCCGGCAACCACAGCTGCCAGTTTTTTACCGTAAATTTGACGTTCTTTTTTTTTTTACAGTGTACAGAAGAACGTTCAGTTATACAATATTCAGACATATTTTACAAATGACACCAACATGAAAAGAAAAGCAGAAATATGTAAGCAAGCAATAAAAGAGGTTATGTGCTACAGCCACCATCTAGAACACATCTGGTTATACAGGATTTTTTTTTTTTTTAAATATTGGTGCCCCTTTGGCTGCACTGTTCACAAAATTTCATTTATTTGTCACTTCGGGAATCATACTGATTTGATATTCACAAAAAAAAAAGTTCATGTTAAACAAAGTGCTACGATTTCATTGGCCAGCAAGACACAGACGACACACCGACCAATGACCTTTCACCCCAAACGTGTCAGGGAAAGCTTTACAGTACTCTAGCCTGTTCACAAACTACAGACAACACATTTATAGATGAATTTTCTCTCAACAAGTGTGGTTTTTGATTGTGGTCTTTGGTTGGGATCTAGAGTTAAAGACATCCGAGTCACAACATGAGAACATGTTTCATGAATATACCACATTTATGACTCCCAGGAATTAATACAGTGTATGAGACATCACGTGTTAACTTGCTTACGATGTCATCCAATATTTAATATGTATATCATGGGAGTTCATCCTTTATCCGTAAGTGTTGGAGTAGTGTGACGTTGAGACTGTATTATGAGAATTCATTTACACGCACAGATTCATAAAGAACAAAAAGCAGCAGGAAACCAAACAGGCCAGAGCAACAGCAATCAATGCACTGAAGATAACACAAATTAACAACTACCGCATTATACAGTAACATACACTACAGTTTAGGTTTGGGGTCAGTATGATTTGTTTTTAAAGAAATTAATACTTTTATTCAGCGAGGATGCATTCAATTGATCTTAGGTGACAGTGAAAGATATTACGTTATAAAAGATTTCTTTTTTAAAGAAATGCTGTTCTTTTAAATTTTCTATTAATCAAAAAATCTTGAATAAAATGCATCAATGTTTCCACAAAAACATGAACTATTTCCAACATTGATAATAACAAGAAATCACCAAATCAGCATATTAGAATGATTTCTGAAGCATCATGAGACACTGAAGACTGGAGTAATGATGCTGAAAATTCAGCTTTGCATTTGTTAAAATATATTAAAATACAAAACAGTTATATTAAACTGTAATAATATTTCACGACTACTATTTTTTACTGTATTTTTGATCAAATAAATGCCGCCTTGATGAGCATAAGCGACTTTACATTACAAAACCGTACTGACCCCAAACATTTAAACGGTAATTGGCCTTTTTGTTTTTGGATTCTCAACTGGAGTTTGGTTGCGAACTGTAAAATTCACAAGTATATTAAGTTACAAAAATACAATCTGTTATCACAGTACAAAAAAAATCATGTCGTATCATTGCAGTATTGCTCTGGGCGGGACTCAAGAAAAGCATAAAAATCCAGTTTGAACCATTGTCTACACCATCATCCAAAAAAAAGCGAACAAAAATGACAGTGGAGTTAAGAAAAAGTGCATAACAGCGGCGTTTCAGTCGACAAAAATCACAATTTCAGTTAGTAGATTAGACATTTTATACATTTATGACATATAATAAATCACAGTTTTGAACCCAATCTCCCTCATGCGTTTGCAAGCACAAAACACAGTTTTAAGCGCCCGATCCCCATTTAAACCAAGTGTACAAAAATGTCACTAGAAGAACACTGTTAGAATAGATGGACAGCTGCCTAACATACTGTATAATACTGTTTGAAGTGTAGGTGAAGAGTGAAAGTGCAGCCAGGCGTGTGTATAGAAGCTAACGCTGAAGGTTAGTTCATCAAACGGTTTAGATACACTAGTAAGGGCTCTGTAAGATCAGCGAGTGCAATAGTCTGTGTAATCGGTATTTGGACAATACCACCACAATTACCTCAATCACAGGTAACCTTCATTATATAAAAACTGTCTTGAAATGAGTAGCACCACTGTTCAATCGTGAGACTAATCTGCAGCATGTGAAGTGGTCAAGCTAGGTAACCAGATCTGGGACATGGTTAACCAGCCCTAACCAGTTTGAGAAAAGTTAGGTTAAACTTGACTGGAAGTTCACCTAATCAACCACTTTGGTTCAACTCTGACCAGACAGACAGCAACCATTTAAAACCACCTGAAGCTGGAATTCCCAGCAAGACTGGCCCATCTTTACAGATAAACACATAAATACTTGGCAGTTCTTGGTGGGAATGATGGGAAAAAGTGCTACACTCTCTAGCACTCGGCTATGTTGAGACAGATAAACTCTTGGATGCATTTCTTATACTGCTGCTCTGTGGGACTGCTGCTAGAATATTGACCTGGCTGACCGAACGGACCCTCCGACTCACGCATCTCCTCGTTCATACGTGCTAGACGTAACCTGTTGAGAGAGAAAAGAGAGAAAAGAAACAAAGAGAGGTTTGATTTGGAATCAAACTTTGTCCAGTTTCTTATATACACAACCATTCAAAAGTATGGGGTCAGTAAGATTTTTCATGTTTTTGAAAGTCTCTTTTGCTCACCAAGGCTGCATTTATTTGATCAAAAATACAGTAAAAACAGTAATATTGTGAAATATTATTACAATTTAAAATAACTCTTTTATATTTGAATGTGTTTTAAAATGTAATTTATACCTGTGATGCAAAGCTGAATTTTCAGCATCATTACTCCAGTCTTTAGTGTCTGATATGCTGATTTGCTGTTGTGGTGCTTAATAGATTTGGTGGAAATGTTATGTTTTTTTTTCAGGATTACTTGATTATAAAGTTCAAAATTACAGCATTTATTTGACCATCTAACCAAATAAAAATGTTTGATCAATATAATGCATCCTTGCTGAATAAAAAGGAGTAATTTCTTTGATAAAACATAATCTTTCTGACTTCAGACCTTTGAAAGACAGTGTAAATATTCTCTGGGTAAAACTTACAGAGGCAAATACACATGCATAGGAATTTTTTTTTTTAACTTACAGAGTCACTATGTCAGCGTTAGCGGCTTGAACCGCTATGCTCAGTGGGTCCTGGCCATCCTCATCACCATCGTTCTGGGTCGCTCCTCGTTTCAGGAACAAACACACTTGACTGGAAACACATGGTAAAGAAAATACAGTTGTAGAAAAGCTTCAATTTAATTTGATACAAAGGCAAAGCTGCATACACAGTAACAGACCTGCTAAAATGCTACAGCAACTGAGAACAATAAATACCAGAAGTATCATTGTGTTACCATGTTTTTTGGACATCTTATGATTTTACCATTTTTGTTTTATTGGGTATGCATCGTCATAACATGTTCGTTGGACATATACCAATGTAAAACCATGGTATTCTTTCAAATGTCTTGGAGAACCTTGTAAACAACACGGTACATAAATATAATAAATATTCAGTATTACAATACATAATAAAAGTATGACAAGCCCTCCTGGGAAGTTTGTATTTTATGGGTTGGGAGGTTGTAATTACAACATCGGGTGCATTCAAATAACTTTAGTTGGAGCAAGATGATGTACTATTTCTGCATGAAGTTTAACTATTTTTTTAAAATCTATATATTTTTTAAATCGATATTTCTCATTGGCACACGCACAACTCAGAAACTCTGGGCTTAAAGAAAATCCAGTTTCCTGCTCATAATTATGACTTTGTGGTGACATTCATGTCCGTTCAACTCGTATACAATCTCTTTGACATTACAATGCACCAAAAGACAGCAAAAGGCATCTGAAAATCGTTTTTTTTTAGAGTTACTCAGAGTTACTAAGCATGCACTTACCCAGTGTGACCTAAATATGTGGCGTGATGCAGCGGGCCTCTTCCCCTGTGATCTCTTTGGTTGACATCTGCACCATTTTGGAGCAGAAACTCACAGGCTATCAAGGAACCCTGAATGTTGAAAACCAAAGCTTTACTACCACAAAATGGCATATGGTTATTACATTTACATTTAGTTATTTAGCAGACGCTTTTATCCAAAGCGACTTACAAAAGAGGACAATAGAAGCAATCAAAACCAACAAAAGAGCAACAACATGCAAGCATATGACAAGTCTCGGTTAGCCTAACGCAGTACACATAGCAAGGTTTTTTTTTTATTTTTTTTTTTAAATGTCATTAAAATGAGCTGGAAATTTACCGTCACTTCTTATCTAGGTTACTGTTAATATGTGCATGTGCAATGCATCTGAATATTTTTGTAATGACTCACTCCAATCACAGCCTGAATAAGGGGGCTTTTCCCCTCGTCCTCTTCATTCACTGAGTTGACGTCAGCTCCATGTGCCAGAGCTTCAGCCATGACGGGCAGATTCCGTGCCTGACAGGCCTTATAGAGTAACGCACCGGGATCCAGTTCTCTCAGATCCTCTTGATCTGACGCCTCCGGCTCTAGTTCAGCCTCATTACTGGAGTCTTCAGAAACCTCACACTCTGAACATTACAAAAACACATGAAACACATGATCCATCTGCCTCTACAGTCAGTATGGAAAACGAACACTTGGTTAACACCATCAAGTCACACAGTGGTTCACTCACCCTCCTCTGTGACACTGTCCACCACAGACTCAAATACCAAGACGTCAGTGCTGCCGTCAGTACTGCCACCTAACCCACTGTCACTGCTCAGACCTGCGGGACCAACACAAGCCCACCACAGGCACATTACACTCTAGAGCGTCAATAACAGCTGATGTGCATTGACGGCAAACATGATGAAACTATGTGTCACAGCTACACAACTATATGAAATTGCACAAAAAACAAAGCAACATAAAGCAAAAAATGTAAAAGAAAAGCACAAAATTAAGCAAAAATCAAAACAACAAAAAACCAGAGCAAAATGCAAAGCAAAACAAGTAAACAAATCAAGAAAAAAAAAAACACTGAACAAAAGTAGATAAAAAAACAAATCTAAACAAAATAACACTAAAAAAGTAAACAAAACTACAAAAGTAAACAAAAACAAAGCAATCTCACAAAAGTAAACAAATAGCAAAATGCAAGGTAAAATGAAACAAAACAAAACCCCAAACCAAACAAAAACAACAAAAGTAAACAAAAACAATGCAAAGCAAAACACAAATCAATAAATGTAAACAAAAAACAAAGCAAAGCAAAGCAAAAAACAAACAAACAAAAGTATACAATAACAAAGCAAATTAAAATAAAGCTAATTAACAAAGCAAAACCACAAGAGTAAACAAAAATAAATCAAAACAAAACAAGAGCATACGAAAACAAAGCTAATTAAAACAAAGCAAAACCACAAAAGTAAAGAAAAAACAAAGTAAGGCAAAACACAAGGCAAAACAAAAAAACAATCAAACAACAACAACAACAAAAAACAGAACAAAAAAGTATATAAAAAACAAAGCAATTAAACCAAGTGTGGAAGCAAACTTTTTTTTTTTGCCAGAATATAATACTTACTGCGAGGCCCTGAACCAGTGTCAAAATATGAAAATAATGTGTCCAACTCATCCGGGCAAAAGAGGGATTCCCGTCTGAACTTTCTCTCCAGAGCAGCAGTTGCTTAAAGTTGGGGGGGGGGGGGGGGGGGGGGGAAGAGGAAAAGTCACTTTTTTAAAACTTTAACCATTTAACACATCTATTACAGCAATTCACACAATACCATTGTATTATCAGCACATGGTACAACCATGTACGTTCTTGCACAGTTGATTAAAAAATAATTATTGACTACCTGAGGAAAGGGTTGCAGGAGACGCACTGCCCGGCTCCTGTCTATATTTGCGGTGTGTTTTGGGGACGGTGGTGGCGCTGTTATGTCTTCTGCATTTCCTGGGGTTCCATCGCCGCTCAGATTTTCTCCCACCGTTGACCAGAACTTCACCCGTCATCATCTTCTTCAGGAACTTCTTCTCAACATACTTCGCTTTGATCCAGGCCTCCTTTTCTTGCCTTAAAAATCAAGGCAGCAATTAATCCCTCGACATTCAGATCCACAGAAAAAGAGCCACTTGTGTCCATGTCCCTCATCACTCACCTGGAGCTACTGGGTCCCGGTTTCTTCAGGCCCTGCTCTTCACAGCTGCCTTCATAGATGTGGTTGATGATACCGTTTCCTAGTTCACACATCAGCTGCATTGCAACAGAACAGAGGGCAGTTATTGTCAGAGCGTGTTTGCTCATGTCACAGTGAAAGGTCATCCAAGAGAGATTAGGAGGAAAACTTGGATGTTTGAGCAGACCTTTAGTAACTCTGGTTCCCATGAGTCCAGGGTGAGAGAACGGACCTTTGAACAATGCACTCCCAAACTCCTGTGAAAAGTTGGAAAAACATTAGTCAAAAAATGTATTTTGTTGGTTTGTTGTACAACACAAATGCACAATTCCATGTTACTTTCAAAATGTTTCATTTTTGGATATAAATTTCAAGTACATTTCTCTCATCTTTTAATTTGTGATCTTTTGGGATTGTTTTCTCCACAAATTATATGTGCAATGCTGCTGACATAATGCAAAATTAATGTACACACAACCTAAAAAAAACAAACAAAACATTTGCAACCATTTCGACTGCAAAACAACTTCATTAAAATTCATAACAACAATCATTACCACCATAGTTATTTAGCTAACTTTATTTATGCAAAAAAACAGTTCAACAACGACAATAATACTAGGAATTTTAGTATACCAGAATTATTATTATTACAAATGTCATTAATGATGATGATATGATGGTTGTCGTTATTATTATTATTCATTGTTATTAACATAATTAAAAATCATTTGCGTAAATAAAACTGCATAAATAAGAGTGATGATAATAACAATGGTTATTGTTATTATTAATTATTATGAATATTTACCAATTTTTCACAATTTTTTACAAGAGGAAGAAACAATTTATCAAAAACCGACAATATTTGTAATATACAATGCCAGATTTGTCAGACAAATCAATTAGAATATTAATGACTCCTAAGTTTGATCAGGAATTATTATTAATAAATCCTTGTTTTGCTTGTTGTTATTATTCATTGTACTACTTATTAAACATTTTTTGTATAAATGCAATTGCATAAATAAAGATAATGATGGATGTTGTTTTTATAATTCTTATTTATTAAATAATTTTGCATGTATAAAATTCCATTAATAATGATAATGGGGATTATAATGATGGTTATTATTTTTTCTTGTAGTCAAATGATTTTCTATATAATATTGTGTCGTTTTGCACAATACACAAACAAAAATAAACAGTATTCTATCAGCCATAAAACAGCAGCAGTCAGTCAATCTCTGATAGTAAACTTGAGAAAAGTTTCTGATCTGAGCTGCTGAAAGTGTTTCAAACTCCCACCATTCACTAACAATTCAAGCAAGATGTTTCCCACTCAAGCTGAGGAGAGCAGCACTGGGACGGCTGACATCACTAGACAACACTGTCATGTAAATGTGCATTCTGCCCACTAGATCAGCACGTTTCCAGGCAACCTAGTTAAAACGGGTGAGGACTGTGTGATTGTGAGCCACAGTGTTTGGAGCAAAACACCCCTGTGAGCTCAGAGTGAGAGATGTGGCGTCAGGAAGAGCACGAATATTCAGAAGGTAGTCCAGACGCGGCTGACAGCATAAACAGCCAGCAGTCTCGTGTTTCAAAACAGAATCTGATATTCAGTAGGTCGAAAGGTTATCATATCTCATAAACTCCTAAAAGGGGTCATATTATGTAAAACATGATTTTACTTTCTCTTTTAAAATCGAGCAAAGTTCAAGAAAGGGTGGAAAATGGTCATGTTTACCACTGTTTTTGGTGCAAGAAACAACAAATACTGTCAAATTTTAATTACAACCTACTAAGACCTCTACTTTTTATTATTGGATGAAATATTAAGTATGCACAACATCATAATTTATGCAAAACTGTTTTGCAATGGGAATGGATGAATAATAATAATAATAATAATCATAATCATAATAATAATAACAACAACAACAACAACAGCAACAATAATAATTAGTTTTAAAGTAAAAAATAAAATAAAAGCAATAAAAATATTAATACTATTACTAATATTATTCAACAATTTAATAATAATCATAATAACAACATATGCTGATTTTTTATTATTATTAGATTATTCTACCATTTACATTACAAGACAATTTTGCATAAATTGCTAACAATTAATATTGATATTAATATTATTCAACCATTTAATAATAATAATAATAATAATATTTTATTTTAACAACATATTTAAATATTATTATTAGAATATTATTATTCTACCATTTTCACTGTACAACAATTTTGCATGATTTTCTAATAATAATACTAATAATAATAATTATTATTATTAATGTTAATAACATTTAATAATAATAAAAACATTAAATAGTACTATTATTGTTATTAGGTTATTATAATTCTACCATTTCCATTGTAAAACAATTTTGCATAAATTGTTAATTTTTAATATTATTACTATTACTATTATTCGGGCAGTTCCATCCATTGCAAAACTATTTTTCATAAATTGCGAATAATAATAAAATGTATTATTATTATTATTATTATTATTATTATTATGTTCATGCCTTGATATTCATCACTGTGTGTCTGGAGGAAAGTAAGCGCAGTCGCTGACCTTCTCTCTTGTCCTGACAGCCCTACGGTCGCTGGCTTGCCTCGGACTAATGAGAGAATCAAATCTCACCTAATCCAATTAGGAAACCCGACTGAGCAACACGACGCGTTTACTGTGGCTGGTCACGGGACAAACTAAACTCAGACATCACAGACCTTTTCTTTTGATGTAATGGATCATGATTAGGATCTCTTCCATGCCTTACCTGTGAATGCCAGAGCACTCGATGCAGAGCAGGACGCCCAGATTGATGCTGGCCCAGCGCGGGTCGGCCTGCCCACAGTCACAGCACTGCTGGTTCCCCGGCAGACACAGGATACGCTGCAGAATGCTCTCGCCCCTGCCGCTGCGCTCTCGGGGCTCATTTGCTGAGTCTATACTGCTGATGGAGGGAGAAGCGGTCCGGTCCAAACGCTGCAGACAGACACACAAATCAGCACATTATTAGGAGTTAATTGGGGGAAAATAGAACATAAAAGCTTTAAATATTAGTAGCAACAATTATGACAGACTTACTGATTCATTTGTGCTCATCAAAAACGTTTGCAAGAAAATTATTCTTTATTTAGTAATATTTTTAGAATTTTTTTAAGTTTTGGATTTTTCAGTTACTTGAATCAGAACTTTCACACTATGGAACTGTTACACAGAATGAACTTATCTATACTTTTCATTATTGGATGAAATATTAAGTATACACGAAATGTAAAAATATTAATAATAATAATCATAAGTGTTTATAATAATAATAATAATAATAATAATACTTATCTTTATTATTATTATTATTATTATTATTATTATTATACAAAATATTATTATTATTATTGTCTGTTGTCTTTAGCAAAACATTTTTGCATAAAATTGCATAATAATAATAATAATAATAATAATAATAATAACTTTTTATTATTGTTATTATTAGTAACAGTAATAATAACAACAACAACAATTAATATTATCAATATTGTTTTAAAAATATTATTTTTATTGAAGCCTAATGATTATTATTTTAAGGAATTAGTTCAAAACAATCAATGGTTTATTTGTAAATCATTCTGTAATGTTTTATTAATAAAATGTATATTAATTAAACATAATAAATATTTAAATGATTTTACTGTATTTTATTTGCATTTTGAATCTACCTGACAATAGTGAGAAATGTTTGCACTGGAAAAAATTCACTCTTACAAGCCAGTTCTATCGAATATCGTCATAAGGTAAAAAAAACAAAAAACATAGGGATATTACACAGGCTTGTACGGTTTTCTTTGGGTTTTCTGTTTTTTTTTTAACTGATCGAACCAATGCTCATCCTTTGTTATAGTGATTTAGCATGTAAACTGTACAAACCTCAATGTAATAATTGTCTGAACTCTCTCTGTACGCTGAGGCGATGCTGGCTTGAACCGCCTGGATCCAGGCCTGCCGGAGTTTCTCTGACTCTGCCTGTAGCATACAGTTCCTACAACACAATTACTACTAGTTATGCAGCTCCAAGAGTCTTTTTTATACTGTAATCTAAAGTTTGAGCTTTACTCACTTGGTAGGCGACACGACTTCAAAACAGAACCTCCTCTCGATGTCTTCGCAAGGTTTGACAGAACAGAGTCTCAAGTCCTCCACAACAACCGTCAGCGAATCCTATGGAGGAGAAGACGCTTCAATAAGGCTGTAAATGTGCTGACTTGAAGAAAAGCGCTCTAAATAAACCTGTTTCACTCTGAAGTGCATTAAACAGCACTGCGTCACAGTAATTTAAGCAGATTGCCTGAGCAAGCATTTCGACTGAAATAAATGGAAGTTCTCCAAACAGATGAAGAGCAGGCAGTGCTGTGTGCATGCATTGATTTGTCGGGGAACGAGTTTGTTATCTTTAAAAAGACTGAGTGCTCTGGAGATATGCTACCTGGCTAAACTACAACTGCTGTATCTAACAGCTCAGTGACCTGTGAGGTGAAGATTCACCAGCATTGATTGTGAGCTGAAGAATTCTGCTGATGCATCATGCATGTTGTTGACACAAACTCAGTACATTCTCTCTAGGTACTGTATAATGAAGCTGCTCGTTAAAATCAAAGACAGATTACTTAACCCGTCTAAACCGCTGTGACTAATGTGCCCACTTACTAAATGCTGATTTGAACTCACCTTTAGTTTCTTCTGATACACCAGCTGGCTATTTTGGATGGAAAACCAGCGCCTGAAAAAAAGAAGCAATGTAAGGATATAAGAGACAAGGAATTAGTTACTAATTACTCATTTTAAATTATACAATAACATAGTTGATTGTAATCAAGTCTCAAAATGATGAATTTTTCTTATCATACTTTAATGTTATGATGCCAAAATTCACTTGTAGAATTTAAAATGACTTTTTAATTTTTTATTTATCTAGACAAAATACCATAGAATGTATAGAATCTATAACACTAAAATAATACCAGTATCAAGCCTGAATTTTTATGCAAAATATCAGTCCTACCCTAAATAATTCAGATTTTTTATTTGCATATTGTTGCATTCCTGACCTAGTTGCATGCCTGGTTAAAAGCAAACCAGGAATATTCAGATTCATGATCAAGCTATATGGGATTTACTATGGCAGATACATTTTAATGAGCAGATTTCATTAATTAAATTACATCCAAAAAATAATATCTATGCATGTAGTTACATTTGGTTCCACCAAGCTCTGAATATCTGCCGTTAACCAAATTCAACCTACCTATTCCATGTTTTGAAGGCATTACTGGCCCTTTTAAACAGATAGCCCTCCATCACCAATCCGTTGGGCGCATCCACGTTAAACTCCAACTTTGGGTCGTCATACGCAAAGTCCTGAATGACAAAACAATAGTGGAGCGTTAGAACAAGAGACAAACATCAAGTGACGGCCATATACATGAAATAAGCCTAAACCACCAATGCAACAAAATACATTACATTCTGTCTGTGATAATGCTTCATTATTAAACAGGAGGCTGTAAGTGGAGCAGATGCACAAATTCATGCACAACACTTTCTCTCTATGTATCTACAACACACACAAGGAGTGACTCATCCAACGCTCTCAGATGTACCACCAGAGCTTTTTGACCATGACGCAAGCGGTTGCGTAAGCATCTGAGCATATCCAACCGATTACCATCGAAGAGCTTCACATATTCACACTCACCACTCACAATAATGGCCCTCTTCCTGTTTCAGCAGCACACTCAATGCTCTCAGCCCTGAATCATCACAGGAGGTCCTTATGGCAACAACCTCCTCCGCTCAGGTCGTTTATATTGATTATCTCTGAGTGGAGGAATGACACGCTGTCAGCCGGGCTAACACTTTAGCCATCACATGTGCTTAATGCTATACCATTATAGGCTCAACGAGACATGGAAAGCTCCAGGCGGAAGTGATTCCAGGAGAAAGACTTTTATTAAAGTACAGTATTGAATGAGAAGTTCAACAAACAGCAAAATGAAATGTCTCCTCTAGAGTTTCAGAAAAGATCTCAACCACCTCAGACTGTGCTCAGATTTACTAAAAAACCAAAGTATGCAATTAAATGTTAAAGATCATAATATGAATTCCTTTTAAATTCCTCTGATACTAAATGACATTAACTACTGGCCAAAAGTTGGGAATAATTAAGATTTTTAATGCTTCTGTCTCTTATTCTTATATAGGTGGCAATTATTTGATCAAAATTTGATTCAATTATTACAATTTAAAATAACCGTTTTCTTTTTAAAATGTAATTTATTCCTGTGATGCAAATCTGAATTTTCAGCATTATTACTGCGGTCTTCAGTGTCGCATGATCCTTCAGAAATCATTTTAATGCGCTGATTTGCTGCTCAAGTAACATTTCTGATTATTATCAATGTTGAAGACAGTTGTGCTGCTTAATAATTTTGTGGAAATCGTGATACTGTACCATTCAAATGTTTGGTTTAAGTAAGATTAAAAGAGAGAGAGAGAGAGAGATTAATATTTTGATTCAGCAAATGACACATTAAATTGATCAAAAATGACAGTAAAGTCATTTATGTTGCGATTTCTATTTCAAATAAATTTTGCTCATTTAAATTTAAATTTATTCCAAAAATCCTGAAAAAATGCACCCAAAATTGGTTTCCACAAAAATATTTTGCAGCAAAAACTGTTTTCAACATTGAAAATCATAAGAATCATTATTAAATATTAAACAACAATAATACCTGATAATAACTGAGCAGAAAATCAGCATATTAGAATGATTTCTGAAAGGTCATGTGACACTAAAGACTGCAAACACACAAATAAATGACATTTTAAAATATATTAAAATTAAAAAAAATTTAAGAAAAAAATCTGTTATTTCAAAAACCATTTAAAAAAAATCTAAGTTATTCCAAACTTTGGTAGTGTAGCTGCTATCCACATTAATTTTACAGCTCTTTACTCTTATTGTATGTCAACAATTGCCTTATTTGTGTCTATTTCTAAGGAATTTCAGGAGAAACATTAAAGGGTTAGTTCACCCAAAATGAAAATTCTGTCGTTAATTACTCACCCTCATGTCGCTCCAAACCCGTAAGACCTTCGTTCATCTTCGAAACACAAATTAAGATGTTTTTGATGAAATCGGAGAGCTATCTGACACTCCATAGACAGCAACACAACTGAAATGTTCCCAGGTCCAGAAACGTAGTAAATACATCGGTAAAACAGTCCATGTGACATCAGTGGCTCAACTTCAGTTTTGCGACGCTACGAGAATACTTTTTTTTTGCGCAAAGAAAACAAAAATAACAATTTACTCAACCATTCTTCTCCCCCGAGTTACGTCTTCCGCCATTTTGGAGAGTACCTAAGAACGTATTTGACGTAATCAGCGTTGTTTACGTTCGGGGGAAAGCGTGCGCATGAACGTAATCTGCGTATTAAGCGTTGTTTACGCTTAGGCGAAAACGTGCGTATGCGTTGTGATACTCTCTAAAATGGCGGAAGACGTAACTCAGGGGAGAAGAATGGTTGAGTAAATTATGTTATTTTTGTTTCCTTTGTGCAAAGAAAAGTTTTCTCGTAGCGTCGCAAAACTGAAGTCGAGCCACTGAGGTCACATGGACTTTTTTACCGATGTATTTACTACGTTTCTGTACCTGGGAACATTTCAGTTGTGTTGCTGTCTATGGAGTGTCAGATAGCTCTCCGATTTCATCAAAAACATCTTAATTTGTGTTCCGAAGATGAACGAAGGTCTTACGGGTTTGGAACGACATGAGGGTGAGTAATTAATGACAGAATTTTCATTTTGGGGTGAACTAACCCTTTAAAGACAAAGTTGATACTTGAGAGAAATATGTAGTAAAGAGCAACTTTTGAGCATTACAATCAAAACTGCACTGTAAAAAACAATTTTTCGAAGTTGCAAATAAAGACTTTGAGTATATTTTAAAAGAAAATTTTATTTCAGTTTTTCTACTTAAAAATGTCACATTTAATCCAATGCGAAACGTGCAGTTTCTTTGTAATTAATAGTGAAATTTACTAGCAATTTCAGAGCAAAAAACTGTTGAAAAGTAAACCCTACACCCAATTTTTGTCAGCATGTGTTGTAAACTGCACTGACGCCACACTGATTAGAGATCAAGAGTCATTCATCACGTCTTCAGAACTATAGATCATTTCACAACCCAAACAGTCTCAGCCTTCAGCTTCCTATCTATCTGTGGCGGCATTGTCAAAACTTTCAAAGCGTTCTGGCCTCTCGTGAACCCTCTGAAGGCCTCAAGATAAAGCTGCTTCAACACTTCAGCAGCAGGAATGGACCTTCTGCTGAAAGAGCTCTTTGAACACAAACACTGCGCTCTTAAACGAGATTGCGCAACTTCACTCCATGTTCCCTGATTACATGAGATACTGCTGTTTAATATAATCACGTAAGAAATAAAAGCAAACACCACCCAGAATACACCAGTATCCACTTAGCAAACCCCCCCCACAGCACTTCAGCATTTGCACATTAGCTTCAAAAAATGTAAAGCTCTAGTCTTTTCTTCTGCTTAAACTGGTTGCGACAATAAGGCTTATTTATAGTCGCTCATTTTACCCAAATCCTCAGCAGGGTGACTGTTCAGACATTCACATCCATTCACTTGTGCTTCCTTACAGCCAGAGACTAAATGCTTCACTCAAGTTCTGAATGGTACAGAAACACCCTCCCTTTCACTCGCTCTGCTGCTTTTCCATGTTCCCACACACTGAAATACACATGGATGTAATGCAGTTAGGCTCCCATACCTTTAAATCTATTAAAAAAGTAGAAAAATTAAGGAAAAATATATATGTAAATAGAGAGAGAGATAGATAGAGAGAAAGATGGATATAAACGTACTGTAAAAATGTGAAAATGCCATATCAAATGCATAATATAACATACACATAATATATACATATAGAAAGAAAAATGAATTAGAAAAAAGATTATATATAATAATTTTCTGTAGTTTCGAGTATTTACATATTATAGATAGACGTGCATTTTGTGCATAAATTCTATAATTCATACATTTTACATGCACAAAACTATACAAAAAAATCAACAATATAATATTACATAATCATATATTAAGTATAATATAATATAATAGTACTGTAAAATGTAATATACTTTAACTCACACACAATCTAATATATAGGACAGATTTTGAATATAAAAGAACAGTCTACATGGGCTATTTAGAAATACATTTGTAATGATGCTTAACTGCAAAACTACTATAAAGAAATATAAAATAAATGCATGCCATTATATTGTATGAATATTCAAAAGAAATTAGAGATTAATAGGTAAAAATCCCGAAGATGAAACTATTTTTTAGTTTTTTTTTAACTACTATATTCTATTTAGATACAAAATCTAAAGAGAATAACCAACTGCGTTAATGCACCAACTCACCAAAGTGAAGTCCAACCTGCCGAAGATCTTCATCCTTAAACGTTTTACGTATTTTAAAATCATTGCATCCCCAAGAAGCAGCTGAGCACAACTAAACGGGTGTGCAGCCCAATCGAGCATGCAGTCAGTGCAGCGCTGTGAATGAGTCACGCAGCCTGCCAGCTCTCACAGTCAGCTGGAGCTTCAGCAGAGTAGATCATGTGTGATTCCACCTGCCCGCTGCTGCCCGCTGCTGCCCGCTGCCTGAGATAAAGCTCATTACCATACAGCTGCCGGCCCACAGGAATCACCACGCAACCACTTCTGATGAGACTTTATAACAACTTTCTTTAATAATATGAAATACTATTATGACAAACAGCAAACAGATTATGTACAAGCAAAGAAATGTCATTAACTATATTTAAATATTATAAAATATTAATATATTTAAATATATATATTTAAATATAAAAAATAATATTATATAAAACAAATATATAAAAAATACATAAAATATAAAAAATAACAAATATAATAACTTCAATACTAATAAATATTATAATTATAACATGCAAATATTTAGAAATGCTATTAAACTATATTGAAATATATTAAAAATGTTATAGAAAATAAATATAACAATATATGTATATATATATATATATATATATATATATATATATATATATATATATATATATATTAAATGTGTAAAAGTATAACAATATATAAAGCATAAATACAATAAATTTCTTATTAAATATTATAAACTGCAAACCGATTATGTACATGCAAATAGTTATAAATGTCATTCAATTACATGTAAAATTAAAAAATATGTTATATAAAATTAATATATAACTATATAAAATATATTTATATAAATAAATATAAAATTACATAAAACAAAATATAATAACTTTCTTTAATAATATTAATATTATGTAAACTACCAACATCATATATTTTAAAAATGAAATCAAATAAAATAAAATTTATAATATATGTAAAAAAATAAAAATACATAATTAAATAACTTTTTAAAAAATATATTAAATATTAGAACAAAGTGCAAACAGATTATGTACATGCAAATAGTTAGAAATGTCATTCAATTATATTTAAATATTAAAAAATATGTTATATAATATATATATATATATATAAATATAAAAATATATAAAATAAATAATAACTTTCTTTAATAATATTAAATATTATGTAACAAACGGCAAACATTATGCAAAAAGCTAAAAATATCATTAAACTATATTTATATATAATATAGAAATATTATATATATGTAATAAATATGTACAAAAATAAAAACACATAAAAATTAAATATTAATGACATCCAGTGTAAAAATTATTCTCACTATCAATTAAAAGAGCAATTAACCAAAATGAGAATGTTAGTCTTTAGAAAATGTAATTAAAAAGCGGAAATTTTCAATACCTATCAGCTGTGGCGGAAGAATCTTCTGTGCAGCATCTCACAAAACATTGTAAGACTGCAGAAGACAAGCGGCGCTATTTTAGGAGCTGCTGATGACGTGTGCGCTCATAAAAGCCATCGTCTGTTTCAACTACAAAGTCTATCAAAGTTTAAAGTATTCCAGTGGGATAAAAACACAGGATGAAATATTAAAACTCAAATTTAGGGCGTCATATTTGTAGTGAAGTGCTGTGAAGCTGTAAGAACTGCAGTTTGACTTGCTGGGCATCAATGGAGACTTCAAGAACATCATGCTCACTTCATCTGATACTGTAAAAAATACCACCTCAATCGACTGTAATTACAGAAACACCATATAATTAATCAGCCTGTGAAACATCATTAATCTTCACATCACACACTAGCTGACACTCTCTTCCTTTAGAGACGACTGGCTGCGATCCTGCAGATCTTCAGCTGTAACTCACATGTAAATATCTTTGCTTTTGAAATAACACACAGACCTGATTTATGTTCGTGAGTCAGCAGCGAGTGTGTCAAAACACTGATAACACCAGTAATAGTTTGAGAATTATGCCAGAAAGGCAATATAACTCACTGTGGAGCTACCAACTGTATTCAGTCAGAACAAAATCAGTACAGAACATGTTGCTTCTGCTCATTTGAAATTGAGAACTCAGAACACCATAGAGACCACCTAGCAACCACTCAGAACACCCTAGTGACCACTTAATCCAGAAAGAGACTTTAGTGTGGACTTTTATGACTTGGACC
Source organism: Tor tambroides (assembly GCA_021397915.2). NCBI lineage: Eukaryota > Metazoa > Chordata > Actinopteri > Cypriniformes > Cyprinidae > Tor > Tor tambroides. The sequence continues at coordinate 1,282 of JAFVLL020041487.1, read as the reverse complement.
AGTAAGCAACTACCTACTGTAGCAACCACTTGAAACACCTTTACAATCACTTAGCAACCGCAAAGAACACCCAATCAACCACTTAGCAACCACTCAGAACACCATAGCAACCACCTAGCAACCACTCAGAACACCATAGCAACCACTTAATCCCAAAAGAGACTTTTAGGTGGGCTTTTATGACTTGGACCAGTAATCAACGACCTAGCAACCACTCAAAACACCATAGCAATCACTTAATCCAGAAATATACTTCAGGGTGGGTTCTTTTGACTTGGACCAGTAAACAACGACCTAGCAACCACTCAAACACTCTTGCAACCACTTGTAACACCCTAGCAATCACTTAGCAACCACTTATTTTAGAAAGAGACTTTCGGGTGGGCTCTTTTGAATTGGACAAGTAAGAAACTACCTAGCAACCACTCAAAACGCCCTAGCAACCATCTAGCATCCACTCAAAATACCCTATCAATCACCTATCAGCCACTCAGAACACCTTAGCAACCATCTAGCATCCACTCAAAACACCCTATCAATCACCTATCAGCCACTCAAAACACCCTAGCAACCATCTAGCATCCACTCAAAACACCCTATCAATCACCTATCAGCCACTCAGAACACCTTAGCAACCACTTAGCAACTACTCATAACACTGTAGAAAACACTTTAATCCAGAAAGAGACTTTAGGGTGGGCTTTTTGACTTGGACCAGTAATCAACGACCTAGCAACCATTCAAAACAACCTTGCAACCACTCGGAAGACCCTAGCAACCACTCAGAACACTGTAGCAACCACTTAATCTAGAAAGAGACTTTAGGGTGGATTTTTTTATTTGGACCAGTAATCAACCACCTAGCAACCACTTAGCAACGACTCAAAACACCCTAGCAACCATTCAGTATACCCTAGTAACCACCTACCAACACCCTGGCAACCACACATTTACATTTATTTATTTAGCAGACGCTTTATCCAAAGCGACTTACAAAAGACGACAACAGAAGCAATCAAAACCAACAAAAGAGCAACAACTTGCAAGCCATATGACAAGTCTCGGTTAGCCTAACGCAGTACACATAGCAAGGTTTTTTTTGTTTGTTTGTTTTTTTAAAAGTAGATAGAATAGAAAAAAGAAAGCTAGTGTTAGTTTTTAAAGAAAAATTAGCAGTTAGAGAAAATTTTTATTTTAAAATAAATTATTTTAAATAAAAAGACAACAGATAGATAAAATAGAATTAGAATAGAGAGTGATAGAGTTAGAGGGTCAAATAAAG
>JAFVLL020041486.1:0-14013 GCA_021397915.2 Tor tambroides | reverse complement strand
CCTATTCTTCATCACTGCCCTCATGCTCATTGCTTCTATCCTCCTTGGTCCTCACCAACTTGTTTTATTACTACAACCTGATTTTCTAATGCACTTAATACTTTCTGAAATAAGTACAGATTTGTCTCTCCATCTTCCAAAAATCTTCCAAAAATGAACCTAAAACACATGCATAAAGGCTTTTATACTGCCTGCCAATGCTGGTCAAAAGTGCCAGCTATACCAAATATACATCACATAATAGGACTTTGTCAGTTATGCATGATGCTCAGATTTGTTGGTCTCGGAGTTGTTGTTTTTATAAAAGTGCATTAAAAATGACAAAAAACTTTAGAAAACACATTTGGATGTACAATGATATTTTAATAACTTGAATTTATATGTATTTTTAAGTCTAAAATGAGCTCACTATGGAGCTTTGAGAGCATGTGACCTAACATGTGCTAATGTCTCCTTTACTACTTAGTTACCAAAAATATGAAGCACATGGCTAATAAATTTAAATTTTACTGGTTGAAGGGGATGTCATTTGACATCACTAAAATAAAATTTTGTTGGTTGAACATTAATATTGAACATTAATATTGTATTTTAAATGCAATTTTCTTAGCGTCATTTATAAATGACGATATCGCATAGAGGGTTAAGATTAATTTCGGTGTCATTTTGGGTGGTTCCTTGCAATCTGATTGGTTCGTGTTGTGATAACAACTGTAGACACACACTGTATACAGTGACTTTAAATTTGAGACAGCAATGGACCAGTTTTGTGCTCAAAAATCAGCTAGATGAAGCACAACTGATGGAATGGACTGCAACAGAATGCATCTTGAGATGTGCTTTCATATGTTGAACTATTTTGAACTATTTTTCCACTTATAAATGTGACAAAGATGGTGAGAAGTGAATAAACAAGAAGATGCAATGCGATAGTCAAAGATGTTCATCTAACCCATTTGTACACAGTCCAGCATTAAGAAAATTGGCTTTGATGGAACTTGTTCCATCAGCCTTCATCTTGAGGTCCACAAAATCAGCAATTCATTAAATAGTTGAATACTCAAGCAGTCAAATTGAACAAAATGCACATTCATAGCCATTTGTTCTGTTAACAGTGGGAATGATGAAGCAGCCAGGATCTTTTCTGAGTGTACTCTATGATCAATAGAGAAGCACCAGTCAATCTCATGCTTTGTTAAACATATATGAGACACTATACATATAGGTTTAAGCACTTACAAACACACAGTCCTCTTTACCACACAATGACAAAACAAACAAAAACATTATTTACATCTCCCTCTAAATCCAGGATGAGAGACAGTAAGAGACAAAGAGATAAAAAGAGAGACAGTGTTAAAACAACCGAAGTGTTGTGATCTGGCTCGATGACACTAATGAGGCCTATAATAGCTCTTGATGGAGGGAGAAGATCCTAGGGGGCAGAAACAGGGGTGGATGATCAACGAAGAGACAGAGAGAGAGAGAAAGTGAGGCTTCCACACAAGCATATAAAACGCTGAAGCACACATTATACTGTGGATGATGAAATAAGGAAAAAAAAATGTTTGGTGATTACACAAAGAGAGAAAGGGAGAGATAGATGGGGAAAAGTAGATGGGTGTGACAGATCAGTAGAACACTTAAGGTTGTTCAGAATAAAAAGTGATGTGTACAAACAACGTTCTGGGAGACGGTAGCCTATTTAACTAGCCAATCGATTTACATTATGATAATGAAGTGGGAAAGCACTTCCTAAATGTAGTCTGATTACGCTAAATACAATTTCTGCTGTTCATTGTGGTTTAATCAGGGATGGTGTGGCATTAGGCAATAAAAAAAATGAAGATACCATCAACATTTATTCATATTCCAGCCATATAAGTTGTTCTAAACCTGTATTATTTTTTATTATTATTATTTTTTGGCTGTATTTGGCAGGCAAAAAGGTCCATTGTCTATTGTCAATAGTATGAAATGGAATGTATGAAACAGCTCACAAAGAAGTCGCTTGTGAACCAAGCAGGTTTCTGTTGGTCAATGCGGCAAATTTGTGTGATCAGTTTGAGCCAGTTGTGAAATCTGCATGGAGGAATCATTGTCCCTCAAGCAAAATTAGCAAACGCATCGACTCCCAATGAAATGAGTGGATTACGCCCTCGAAAATGTCGCCGTACCTTTTCCACACACAGGAAAAAACTTTTCAGAATGTCCAAGCTGCTCTTTTCCATGCAATTGAAGTGAAGGGATGGGGGCTGTTGAGCTTCAAAGTACATTCAAACATGGTGCTTCAAGAAACATAGCACTTAGGTTGACGTCAAATATCTGACACCTGACATTTCAATGTATACAAGTGTGAATGAGATTTAAGAAATTGTGGTACAGCAGAAGTGTTTCAGCAAATTATGACTTCCATCTTGGTCTTCTCCCGACATAAAACTATTTTCAGAAGCTTTTTGTTTATTTTGGAGCTTGACAGCCCTTGTCCCAGTCTGTTTTTGTTGTATGGAAAAGCCTTTGACATTTTGTAAAACATTTTTAAAAAATGTGCTTAATATACTCTATACACATAAATGTTATTAAAAAGTTCAAGTGTTGAAATGTTTCTAGAGTACTTGGCATATTAGAATGATTTCTGAAGGATCATGAGAAACTGGAAAGTAGAGTTGCTGAAAATTCAGTTTTGACATCTTTTTCAAGTTATGTGACCTCAGTAGATAAACACTTGAGTTTGTGAGAGAAATGTGTTGAAGACATATCAGCCCTGGGCCACCGCTCTTCAAAACAAAATATTTAAGATCTTTGTTAATGTCCTCATCCACAAACAACAGTGTGCTGGTAGCATATGTAATGAAAGCAGAGATTGTCTATTTTAATTGCTGTCATGAACTTCATCCTCCTGAAGGACTGTGTAATTGTGTGAGAGTGAGATGCCGTGCTGATGTCTCTCTGACACTGTCATTCCAACAGAGACCAATAACACAACCTTAACTAAAGAACATTTCTCTCTGTCTAGACTGTATTTCACATCTGAAGCTCAGAGCGGCTTGAGGTTTGTTTGCATTCTGAGAAACAGATCAAGTTCTTGTCAGGAGGGGGAAAAACTGATGCAATCAATGAAGGATGATACCAACATGACAGACAAACACATTTGCCAGTGTGGCCACACTCCACTGCACTGATTGTTTTACAAACTTTCTAATGTCAGCGTGCCCACACATTTCGACCATTTAATTTTCATTTGTTTGTGATCACTGATCTGATTTATTAGATCTGTCAAAGTAGCTTGTTAATGGTTTTGATTAAATTTCTATCATGACAACTCTCAGAAAGTTTAGCATGGTAATGTACATGACAAAGTTAATGTGTTTGGTCTTGGCGGAATAGATCTGCTACCCTGCAGCTGTGGCAGAGCAAGTACCAAGACTTGCTACTGCCAATACATCCACAAAATGCTGCTCTGAGCACGTAAGAAATACTGCTGCTGCACATATAACGTATAAGAAATAACTCCCATATATAGCGTACATGAATCACCTCATAGCAGATCTATACAGGTGGAGCTGGGGAAGGTGGAGGGTTTCTGAAGCGAGCTACAACTGCTAAGGCAAGCACTAGCCAAGTATTTAAATGTTGAGCAGCAAGCTCTTTGGCTGCTGATTCAAAAGGGAACCAATCAGCTGTGCCATGTGATAATGATGTCATGATGTCAGATTGAGTTAAACCTATTGGACTGCGCCATCTAGAGTTTCATGACAGAACTTTGAATTTGTTTAATTCAATTATTATTACGGATTCACTGAAGGTATACCTATATTCTTCTTTGTTGTTGTTGTTTTCCGTTATTAAACATTTTCCGTCATTTTTAATATTGCAAAAACATACCTTTTCTAACTACTCCTAGACCATTGCACTGATTTTCATGAAAATGAAATAGTACGATCTTCAGACCATGGTGACAAAAGGTTATGTAATTCAACTTGATTAGTCAAACTGTTTTCAACTAACTTGCGAATGAATTAAACAAAGAACATGCCAAAATGAATGTGATGCTACATCTTCACAATGCTTTAGCATATTCAGACCAGATTTGGTGCATGTTATGACAATAATGACCTGAGGGTACATGAGAGGTTTTGGCAGTGTGCCACCTATTGGTCAATATATATGATATGGGTATATTATACAGGTACATATATGATAATATATATGATACGGGTATATTATACGGATATTCAAAGGCAGGCTTTAAGATGATTTAAATCCTACCTGTCCAATTGTTATCACTTTGTCTATTTAAACGGGGAATCATCTAAATTATCGGGAGTAAAGTATTTAGTGCCGCAAGGATCTGTCCTTGGCCCTCTGCTATTTTCAATATACATGTTGCCCCTTGGCAATATTACTAGAAAATACAGGATTAGTTTCCATTGTTATGCTTATGATACTCAACTATATATTTCAACAAGACCAGATGAAATTTCTAAATTATCTAAGTTAACAGAGTGTGTTAAAAATATAAAGGATTGGATGACCAATAATTTTCTCCTATTAAATTCAGATAAGACAGAGATATTACTTATTGGACCAGTTCACAGAATCTCTTGGATTACAATTTGCATCTAGACCAGTGGTTTTCAAACCTGTCCTACAAGCACCCCTGCCCTGCACATTTTGTATGTCGCCCTTATCAGACACACCTGATTCATCAGCTCTTTAGTAGAGACTGCAAGATCTGAATTGGGTGTGTCTGACAAGGGAGACATATAAAATGTGCAGGGCAGGGGTGCTTGTAGGGCAGGTTTGAAAACCACTGATCTAGACGGTTGTACTGTTACTTCCTCTACAGTCAAAAATTTGGGTGTTATATAAGACAGCAACTTGTCTTTTGAAAATCATATCTCTCATGTAACAAAAACAGCATTCTTTCATCTTAGAAACATTGCCAAGCTACGGAACATGTTACCTGTTTCTGATGCAAGTAAGCTAGTTCATTCATTCATGACCTCTAGACCGGACTATTGTAATTCTCTGTTAGGTGGTTGTCCTGCATCTTCAATAAACAAGCTACAGGTAGTCCAAAATACAGCTGCTAGAGTCCTTACCAGGTCAAGAAAATATGATCATATTACCCTAATGTTACAATCTGGCTACCTATTAAGTTCTACATCAGTTACAAAATACTACTACTTACTTATAAGGCCCTAAATGGTTTAGCTCCTGTGTACCTAACTAGTCTTCTATCACGCTACAATCCATCAAGCTACCTAAGATCACAAAACTCTGGACTCTTGGTAGTACCTAGAATAGCAAAGCCCAGTAAAGGAGGTAGAGCTTTTTCACATTTGGCTCCCAAACTCTGGAATAGCCTTCCTGATAACGTGCGGGGTTCAGACACACTCTTTCTGTTTAAATCTAGATTAAAGACACATCTGTTTAGCCAAGCATTCACATAATGTATCTCATAACCTTGTACATCAGCTACATCTGACCAAATGCACATTATCATTCTTTTGCTTGGGTTGAACACATCATTTTTTGGCTGGAACAGCAGCTACGCTAATTTTGTCTCTGTTTGCTTCTCTGTTTCTGCCACGGGACTCGCATCCCGAGGCAACTAGGAATCACACAAGCTTCAATCCTGATCCGACCCTTACGAAGATCTGAGATGACTGAACACCTGAGATGAGATGATCCCAACCCCCACAGAGGACCTTAGATGATGCTAAACCTGGAACAACATATAAAACTACCAAATTTTGCTATAAGTTTAATCACTTAAAATATAAGTTTAATCAATTAAAAATGTAAAACAAGTTTAAGTTTAATCACAACCTATAATCCCTGCAGTTAACAGTGTTCACCATCTGTTTGATTACATATAATTTAACTAACTGCATGATTTTCTCTATACTCCTAAATATAATGTATAAACTTAAAATTTTCTGTAAAGCTGCTTTGCAACGATTTGTATCGTGAAAAGCGCTATACAAATAAACAAATTGAATTGAATATAAAAAAATTTTGCTACATTTTGTCACCTACTGGTCAATAAATGATAAGCAATTGCATCACATTAAAAGTGACTGTATTTATGTGTTTTCAACCATTTTGCCTAAAGATATGAGCAAATGTCTTTAATTACTCATTTTTGCAGTTGGTCTGATGCTCCCTGCCATGCTTGCTTAGCTCCTCATTGTGCGGATAACTGCTGCTTGCACCTTTATTTAGTATCATTATTATTATGCTATTGTTTTTGTTCTTCAGTGCAATTTCTAAGAACTAATTAGAACCAATTGAAGTTGATGAAGTCATTCTTTAAAGATAATTTTGAAATAAATCAAACTCAGATGGGAAAAGTCAATTGCATTCTTTTTATGGTGAAATTTAATTATCATTGAAGCTCAACAAGGAAATTCACACTGTAAGGAAACACTTATTTATAGATATGTTCCAGTGTAAATATCTCTGATATTTCCAGGTTTTCCATGACGGTAGGAACCCTGGTTGCCATAATTAACTTTGCTGTTTCAGCAAAAAAAAAGAAGGGAGAGCAATTTTAACCACAGAAGCTCATAGGAATCTGTTTATTTTTCATATGAGTGCTTGAGTGTCCCTGAAGTGTCAGTTTGAGTTTGTGGCTGGGCAGTGTGTGAGTGATTTGTTTGGATGAGGTCTCTGGAGTCTGTCAAAGCCAACAGCTCCTCTCCAAATATCTGCAGTGTTTGAGCACAGATGAAGTCATCAGAACACTGATGACTCAACCACAGGCTGGGCAAGGGGCACATATTATAAACACACGCATATTCCCAGTATGCAGAGGATAACTATATATTTGTACACAATACCAAATCAACAAGTTTTAAAACAACATATTTTCCAAACCTGCCCAAAAACACATTTATCCACAGACTATGCCGCAATAAGAAAGAAGAGCCTTTTCAGGACCTCGGAGAGTGATTGCAACACTCAATACTCATGCATGGTCATGATAAGACTGAGTTTAAATAAATATGATATGAAATAATATTTTATAAACAGTTTGAGGTCTGGGTTAAAAGGCTTTATTTTATCCACTGGGAACTGACTGGTCTCTATATGACAAGAAAAGTAAGTGTGCATAGTAACATCAGCTGAAATGGAAAGACGTTTCAAAGGCAAAGCAAATGATTCGATTTTTATGAAAGTTCATGTGGAAAGTTTTCTTTGGAATAACATGCACCGATGAATCATTCATGATAAAATCAGCAAAGTATAAAGATTATAAAGAAAGTATAAAGAAATCAGGAAATATTAAGTAAATAGTGTCAATTTTGGTTTCATATTGACTTCGATGGTACAGTGCAAATGAAATAATCACATCTTGACATGATTATGGAAATCTCTTCCTTGCAAATTATAAAATAAATGTTTTTCGTTAATAGAGGCAAATTGTTGAAAACACGGATAACAACAGGGATTAATCCTGATTGAGAAATCAGTCATTCTCCTGGTCTCGCTCATCATAAATAAACTGAATGATTAATGACACACTGACTTTCACACAGTCAGTGCTAGTGTGATGAATGTAAACCTCCCTGCTGTGTTATTTTCATCCAGACTGATGATTTATTTTTTGACCTTGCTGATATTGGACCCCTAATCAACAAATACATGCAGATGAGAGGATCAGGACAGGGTAAGAACTGAATTAAACAGCCTGTTTTTGCTACGTTATCTTTAAGGTCTCCATATTGATAACTGGATATATCTAATATTAATATGTAATACGACATATTAAAATGAAAAGTGAGAGGAACTCAACAGTCATGAGGGTCTGGATGATGTCCTCCTCATTCTGCATGGCTGTAGCCAACCCCCCAATGACCTAGAAGGCCTCACTGCACAGGAAACACAGTTCATGCCCTCCTACCACACAGACTATCCAATATTAAAGAGAGGGTTCGATTTGCCACACACAGGCACATCATATATTGAGCTGACACACTGACTCTGACAGCACCAGAATTTAAAATAAATAAATAAAATAATTTAAAAAAATCCCTGCTTGCTCTTCCTCCAGGGTCACACAGAAAGTTCAGCTCAAAAATAGTTTTCCTTCATATATGATCTCCTATTACTCTTTAATACGATTCCTTTTACTCTTTAGAGCTGAATTGGTGCATTAATAAATAATATTAAATAATAACAATACAATATTAAAATTAAAGCTGCAAGCAGCGATGAAAGGGCCCTCGCACCCGGGCTCACCAGCACCCGGTGGCTTTAGGAAAACAGCAAACGTTGGGCAATATGCATTTAAAGTGGTAAATATAGGAGGAATATGTCAAAGTCATTTATATATGCCAAACTTCCTGCTGCCAGCTGGTGGCACTATGATTATAACTGAATGTTGGCATGTAGATGTCTTCAGGCCAGGATTTTTATCAAACATGTGAAGTCTGGTGCAGATTGAACATGGTATGTTTAAGTTAGTGTAAAGCATGACATATCCTGTTGCCAACAGGTGGCACCATGATTATAACTGAATATTGACATGTAGATGTCTTCAGGCCAGTATTCTTACCAAACATGTGATGTTTGGTGTATATCAGACATTGCATGTTTAAGTTTGTGTAAACAAAGTCATTTCCTGTTGCCAACAGGTGGCGCTATGATTATAACTCAACATTGGCCATAAGATGTGTTCAGGCCAGGACTCTTAACAAACGGGAAGTTTGGGGGAGATCGGACATTGCATGTTCAAGTTAGTGTAAAACAAGTCATTTCTTGTTGCCAGCAGGTGGCGCTATGATTATAACGGAATATTGGCCTTAACGTGTGTTAAGGCCAGGACTCTTATCAAACATGTGAAGTTTAGGACAGATCAGACATTGCATGTTTAAGTTAGTGTGAAACAAGACATTTCCTATTGCCAGCAGGTGGCGCTATAATTATAACTGAATATTGGCTTTTGTTCAGGTCAGGACTCTTATAAAACGTGTGAAGTTTGGGGCAGATTGGGCATTGTATGCATGAGTTACAACAACTTCCTGTTTCACGGTATTAAGAGCATGCTTTAGCACTTAGTAAGTGTTGCTAGCATGTTTGAGCATATTTCTAGCATGTTTAGCACACAATGGCATATTTTACTGTGTTGCTAATAGTGCATCACAGTGTTAAACATGTCAGTTCCTGTTGCCAGTAGGTGGCGCTATAATTATAACCGAATATGAGCATGTAGATGTTTTCAGGCCAGGACTCTCATCAAACATGTTAAGTTTCGGGCAGATTGGACACTGCATGCCTGAGTTACAGTAACTTCCTGTTTCACTGCATTAATAGCATGCTTTAACACTTAGCTAAGTGTTGCTAGCATGTTTTAATATGTCTCTAGCATGTTGCCAGCCTATTTAACACTTGCTGACACTTTTTAATATTCTTAGGAGTCCATAACAATGTTAACCATGACACTTCCTGTTGCCAGCAGGTGGCGCTATGACTACAACTGAATATGGGCATGGGTATGTGTTCAGGACTAAACACCTATCAAACGTGTTTGGGGCAGATCGGACATTGCTTGCCTGAGTTACAGCAACTTCCTGTTTCATGGCAAAACATCAAAATTTGTCAGGCCGCCAGGGATACGCCCCTTGACGAAAACTCAAGATCTTCGCAATTTAATGTCACAAAGGCCTTATGATTACACTCAGCAAATTTGAAGATGATCCAATTAAAACTGTAGGAGGAGTTCGTCAAAGTACGAGGCCTGGAAATGGCAAAAACTGCACAAAAATTGTACAGTAAATTCAAAATAACGTACTTCCTGTTGGGTTTTGGATTTTGTACCAAGAGACTTTTTTGTAGATAATGGTGTGTAACGTGTGAAACACACATTCGTACATGTACGTACAACGTAGCTCGAGGCGCACTCCGTTAAAATTTTACAGGTGGCGCTATTGAGCCATTTTGCCACACCCACTTCTGAAAACCATATCAGATGTAAATTTTCGCCAATTCTGATGCATGTACAAAGTTTTGTGAGTTTTCGTGCATGTTTAGGCCCTCAAAAACGCGATTCACTTTGGAGAAGAAGAAGAAGAAGAAGAAGAAGAAGAAACTGAGCAATTCCAAGAGGGTTCTCGCACCGTGGTGCCCGGGCACTAATAAACTACAAAAGACACGGGGCTCTATCATACACCTGGTGCAATGTGGCGCCAGGCGCGACGCAAGTGTTTTTCGCTAGTTTCAGCCCGACGCAGTTACCATTTTCACGTCCTGCGCCATGTTGTTTAAATAGCAAATGCATTTGTGCCCATTCAGTTGCATTGTTGGCACATTGCTATTTTGAGGCAACTGAAATAGACTGCGACATTGACCAACTAAAACCTGGTCTAAAGTCAATGGCGCAGAAGTTTTTTTGTTATTTAAAGAGGTGGGTCCACAACGCATGTACACTCTGCTTATTACACACACAGAGACCCGCAGAAGCACACAAACATGCCAAACATTAAAAATTAAAGGATTACAATGTAAAAGATTATAATTGTGTAGGCTACATAAATATAAAAATGCCTACATGTCATAATGGATAGTCATTGCATGTATCAGAATTAGGCCAAGGAATTACCTATTTGCTCACGCAAGAGCAGCTCTGTTTCCTCTCTGGAGACGCGTTCTGTCTTTGTGCTTGCAAATTCCACCGTGTAAATAGCGAATCTGCCATGGCGCATGCAACTAGGTCTTCATACTGCATTAATTATATACAGTTCAGGTGCACGCTGGTCTCAGATCAGTATTTGCATGCACTTACCAAGCGTTTCAGCACACGGAGCAGGAGTTTTTGCTGTCTGGGTTCAGTGTGCGTCTGCAGTGCATGTGCCAGGCTGAGCAGCTCCTCCGGCTGCAGGCGGTCCGCACCCTCTCCTCCGTATAGCTGAGCCAGCAGAGACACACAGTGACTGGCTTCCTCATACACCTCACTGTCATTACACGCCAACTATGAGAGAAAAACAGAGATCTGAACATTTACCCAGGAACAACTAAAATAAAACACTATCAATTATGCATAAACTATATTACATACAAAGTAAATGAAACAAACAAAAAAAAAGATCCACAGCAGATTTTGTAAGAAAATCTGTCAATCTTAGTACAATTGTCAATATTCCTGCATCTATATAACATAGTCCGAAAGAACAGGCTGAATTATTGAACAGCTGAGCAGCAGCCAAACTCTCCCTTCATGCAGATATTTCTAAGACTTTTATATTGCTCTTCTATTGCTTTTGGGAAATATGAAACTACATCCTTCATAAATCTCAGCACTACAAATCTGTTTGTCTATGTACGGTCAATAGTAGTGGTCTAGAGAATCTATATTATATATTTATTTCAAAACTTCTCACTGGATACCATATATTTTACTTAGACTTGAGATAAGGTGTTATTTTGTCAATCACATCGCAAGGGGCTTTAAGGGGAACACATTGTGGATTTATCTAACTTTTTTTGAGCATTTACATTTGCATTTGACAGATACTTTTATGCAAAGTCACATATTATCAGTTTATCAGCTTTCCCTGGGAATCAAACCCAAGAACCAAGAGTTTGATGTACTATTGTAGATGCAAGATTCAAAGATACAAAGTCTTCCAAGAACATGTAAAGGACAACTCAGTTGTAAGATTGTTCAGATATCATCATGGATTTGACATTTGGATCAACAATTTGATTCAGGGCAGTTGTATATAGATGTTCTGAAGCTAATGCAGTAAAGTGAATCCTAAATTCTGCATTTCCAAAAAAAAAAAAAGACATCAATCTGTCCACAATGAAAATGGAGCGTGATGACACAGACACATTTCTAAAACTTTCTAAAAGGGATAGTTCACTTAAAAAAGAAACATTTGTCATTATCTATTTACCCTCATGTTGTTTCAAACCTGTATGACTTTATGTGGAACAAAATAAGATATTAGGCAGAATGTTACGAACTCACAGTCTGAGTCATCATTCTCTTTCACTGAATACTGTTTTCTATGCAGTGACAGTTAATGGTGACATTGAGGCTGTCATTCTGCCTTTTGTGTTCCACAGAAGAAAGGAATTCATACAGTTTGGGATCAACTTCTGATAACTAGAAGACAAATAATGACAAAATGTTCATTTTTTGAACACCGAACTATCCCTTTACCAGTTTTTGTATACCTGCATTGTATACTTATATTTCCAACCAGTGAGAGTCCACTATGGGCAGAACATTCAGCATTACAACATAAAAACTGAAACCTTCTGCTCACGGTCCATGATAATTGGCTGGTTTGGACTAGTGGTTGACCAATATGGATTTTTTGATGCCCAGTGCTGATACCTTAGAGAGCAAGGCAGCCAATATAAAGCTGATAGGTCTATATGATATCACACAAAATAACACATTCATAATTTATTTTACATAACATTTAAAAACAATTTAAAAACAAAACTCCTGCTTGACTCCTCCTGCAGCCAAAAAATAAAAAAAATTGCCAAGTATCATCTGATGATATCAGCCATGGTGATAAATATTGGTCGATCACTAGCTGGGACATGTGTATGAGTGAGACGGAGGGTGGGAAATGTTCATCTAAATTATGACTAATTTTATAAGTGGAGTTCAGAGAAATAATAAAATGCAAGAACAATTATGCACCTTTATGAAAGGAGTGCAGTGTGGTGCAGTGGTTCTCAGTCTTTTTGACTCAAAGCTCCCCTTTACTGGCTTTTTCAACGGTATTTCTGTTGGATTTAATGTGATGCTTCTTATTTGGAAACTTTTTCATGAACAGAAACTAACATTGTTCGTATATTAAATTTAATGAACTACAATTGATTTTGTGATTCCAGAATGAAAACTGATTCTGTACGCTCTTCAATAGAAACTCAATAAAATGTATTCCTATGGCCATCCTATGGCCCCCTTGGAAGTTTGCTGAGGCCCCCCAGTGGGGGGAAGGCCCTAGCTGTGAAGAAGACTTAAATCAGTATAATTACTGTTCGTTCACATGACAATGTGGAAACAAACACATTATGCATTTTGTCAGTAGAATTTTTTTTTTTTAAATAAATGAAAAGTCATATTTTTTTTGCTTGTTTTGTATTGTTTAGTTCAGTTACAACCAATTATTGGACTGCACTTGTCTAAAAAGACTGTCAAAAGTCATTACAATCACCTTCTGCACACACCTAATTATTATAAAAGCATTATTTGGCAAGGGAATGGACATATATTGGCTAAAATCTTATTCTATGTGAGCTTCCAGTATAGTATTCTGCTATAGCAAACTGTGGTAGTAGCAAAGTCTTTCTATCATATTTCTAATTACATTATAATTACATTAATATATATATATATAATTATGGCAATCTTAACATTAGTATGTTACATTAAACCATAACATTTTAATCAATGGGATCCAGAAGCTTTAAATATCTTTAGTGTGAATGTAAATCGTATCAAAATTGTTTTGTCATATTGTGCGACACTTCTCCAAGATTTAATTTTCGCACAATTTCCATACACTGCACTGTACCGGAAGTTGCGGTGGCCACTGACGATAAACGTAATCAACGATTGAGGATCTTTATTATTCTCATCCCTAACCAAACCCGAATTAACCGGAATAAGCTGAATACCATGCAGAATATTCCCACACTGGTAGTGATATAATCGCAGAGGAGAGCTGAAAAGTCCAAACAGGAAGAGTTATGTTCTCATCCTCAGAGATCGTGCAGACTGCAGTTACAGGCTTAACATGTCCATCAGGGGAGCAGCATGGAGTGTGAGTCCTCAACCCAGACCACAACAATTCCCGCTCAGCCTAAGACTAAGATAAAGACAAAAAGCGACACACAAGGGCCGTGGGGATTTTCTCTGCCACTCATGTCAGCCCTCAAAGCCCTGTGTGGCCGGCTCAGGGATTCCAGCCTCTTTTCGGCACTGATCTGTTACTGCCCTCTGCCATAAAGGCATAATCCCAAGAGACTCTGGGGCAA
>JAFVLL020041484.1:0-34532 GCA_021397915.2 Tor tambroides | reverse complement strand
GAATCTAAAATATCTGAAAGTTTCACTTTTTGAAATAACTTACAAGAAAAAATGAACTTTTTCACGACATTCTAATTTATTGAGATGCACCTGTACTTACAAGTCATTTGCCCACCGGCAACTATAGTTGCCGCTTGGACTTTTGACTAAGTATACAAAAAACTATAGATTTCTTGTAAGATTTGTTTTGTTTGGATGATTCTAGAGACCTTCATGATTATGTAGATATATATATGTCAACAAAAAATATTTATTAGTAACATGAAAATTATCTTTCTTTGGGAGGGTTTGCCTTCGCCATGCTTCCCCGAAGTAGGGGTAGGAAGTTGACAGCCTCATGTGACAGGAAGGAAGTGAATACCTTTTTTTTTCTCTTGAAATCCTTTATTTGGTTCTTTGCTTGCATGTCATTTAGACATAAAACATGGATAACATCTAGAAAAATACTTACAAAAGGAAAATGACAACTATAACCTGCGGCAACTATAGTTGCCGGTGGGTTTAACTGTTGACGAGTTACAGACTAGCCTGGCCAGCAAACCATCTTAAAGGTTGTTTTTTGTCTGTTTTCAGCATGGCGGACAGTGGTCTAATTTGATAGTGGCTTTCAACTGTATGGCTGAAATGCTTTTATGAGACAGTGAAGCGACATTCACGTAAGCATGCAGCATGTTGCCTAAAGTTTAAGTTACCAGGTTAATACTACTAACTATTCCTCAGCGTTATGTCCGCTTCAGTCAGTTTAGTGATGCAATAACATCTACAACCACTAGATGTTAGTGTTCTACAAGCACTTGTTACTTGCGCCATATAATTATCACCAATAGATGTCAGAATTTGTCCAGCTCTGGTTACTTTAATACTCAGACTGAACATCTGAGAATCTGTGAGATTTTTCTATTATAGCTTTCGACTTCCAGCTTTTTCCTATACACAAAAAGAAGAGACGTGTGCATGTGTGACTGATATCTTGTGTATTCATAGCAGTGCTATCTCGGTATCATTGATGCACTTACAGTTTTTGTTAATATTTTGAATTATATTTTATTTTTATTTTCTATTTTCATTAGTTTAAGTAATTTTATTGTGTTTCTGTCATTTTTATTATTTTTTTTATTTGTCTATAAATTTTATTTAGTAGCTACATCTTATCTTATCGTGTCAGTAATGGAAATGTTTTTTTTTTTAATGGTTCTAGTTTTATTTAACAATAATAACCATGATTCAGTGTGTATCCAATTGAAATATATACCATGCTGATATTCAGTACAACTCTTGTTTCTCTTCAAGTTGAATTATACTGAGGTTCTTTATTATTTAAGAGCATTATTTGTTAAGGACGTTATCAAAACTATCCTTTTAGTTCAGCTCAATAATATTCAAATGCACTCTAAGATAAATACAGCTATACAAAAACCTCTCAATATGATTGAATTTAGTAATTATGACTCACTTCATTTTTGGTTTGACTTTGAAAGGAAAACGGCTTTGAAAATGATTTTTTTTCAATAGGGATCACTAATTGACCTTTAAGGATTATGGTAGCTCATGCACAGCGTATGCTGAAATTACATTGGATATCATTGTTTGGATAAAGGCTCAACTGTATTAGACAGGCTGAATAAAAAAGCTTCTCTATAACCTTGAGATAATTTTATTAGTTTAGACTTGGCTAGATTGCCAGTAATGAATTTATGTCTATTCTACCTAAATGGGGATGGATCCAGGCAAAAATGTCATTTCCATCATGCCAACTAAATCATTGTGATTTACATTTCACGGACACATCGTGACAGAGGTGAACAGGAGTGCTTGCTCTGATAATAGACTCTGTGTGTGTCTCTCTCAATGATGTGGATCCAGCTGTCTGTGTTCATAATAGCATCTGAAATGTGCTTCCAGTCTTTGGAAGGATCAGCCACATTGAGAGCTGCATGATGTTGAGAAAAGCATACACAGATTTTTGCTGATAATGACAGATGTATATTACGAGTCCAATATAATCAATAGTGATACCAAAACTGATAAAGTCATCAAAAACACCAAAGAAAACGAGCAACGAAATAATTCAAAAGAAAATGATCCTCAAAGCTGTTGTGGAACCACAAACACTCACTAAGGAGCTTACCATAGAGGCTCAAACCAATAAAGATACACAAAACAACAAAAACCAAAGAAGAGGTGGAGATCAAAGGAAGAAAAAAATTATTGTCATACCGCAGGGATGAAAAATAGATAGGAAGACAAGAATTAAGGATGATGATTTCAAAGAAGTCCAGAAACTGCTGTGTTTTGCATCTTAGTCAGCTTTTATGCTGAACTGTTGTACCACGAGAGATTTTAAAAGTAGCATATATACACACATTACACACTGCTTTTAATACTTTTATTCCACAAGGATGCATTAAATTGATCAAAAGTAACAGTATAGACTTTTACACTGTTACAAAATATTATATCAAATAAATTCTGTTCTTTTAAACTTTCTATTCTTCAAAGAATCCTGAATCTGTTTTCAACATTGATAATAGCAATGTTTTTTGAGCACCAAATCATGTGACAATGAAGACTTTAGTAATTCAGCTTTTTCATCACAGGAATAAATAACTTAAAATATGTGTATATGCAATAAACGTGATTCTGATTCTGAATTTATCGGTCATCTGAATGCTCATTTGAAGAACAATATAATAAACAGTAGCCTTTTGTTTTGTCTTTATCGACTGAATGTGTCCTGTGCTTCAGTAAAGCACAAAAAAAAACTTTAAAACGTACATACAAAGAAATCTTCACTCACACACACACACACACACACACACAGACCCTGTCATTATCCCTCTTCTAAAAGGTGTTCTTCGTGAACTATTATTAACACTATTGCAAGCAGAAATCTTTACTCCAGTAATTTAAGTGGTGTTCCAAATCCATTAGTGCAAATGTGCCCACCTCTATTTGCCACTTCCAATTAAATCACTGAACACTATTCATGTTTTCTCAACCATGAGCTGGGTCTAAACGGTGTATTCCAACAGCAAGATACTTAAATATAAAAACCCTATGAAATCTTAACAATAACAATAGCCGTAAAAGACAAAAAACACTTAATTTAACCATATAAGGCTGCTGTAAATCAAAATATGGTAACAGTTATATTACAAACATACAGCTTTTCACTTCACAAGACATTAATTGATGGATGGAGTCCTGTGGATTACTTGTGATGTTTTTATCAGCTGTCCGGACTCCTATTCTGACGGCACCCATTCACTAGAGGATCCATTGGTGAGCAAGTGATGTAATGTTAAATTTCTTCAAATATGTTCTTATGAACAAACAAAGTCATCTACATCTTGGATGGCCTGAGTGTAAATTTTATTTTCCAAATTGAAGCTTCTTGATGATTGATATCATTGCAGTGGGAATCTGCAATATCTAGTGTTTGCCTATAAATGCAATTATTAGTTCTCCATGGATATATGAATGTATAGAAAAAAAAAACAAAAAAACTTTCCCTGGAAAATATGAGTCACAGCTGCAGTCAAAGAGAGTTAATCTGATGATCAAGTCTGCAAGCCTATTAATAGAGCAGTATGTCACTGAATAATAATGAAGCTAATATATAGTGTCTCCCTGCAGCAAATTCCCCCCTGAGCTTGCTTCCCATGAGCGCAGGGAGCTGATGTGACTCACTAAACTCCTGTATACATCCTCTGAAGCTCTTGTGAAGTGAACACAGCAGGGGCTAAGAGGTGCCATCCTGCTTCTGTCTCACATCTTAATACTGACAGCCACTGGAGAATCAAGTCTCTTGGTATGATTGATGCACACACGCATATCAACTGACATATCAGGAATCTTGCACTGCAATTATCGTTTATTCTGAGTAGGGATGGGAATCATAAAGAATTGAATGATTCCAGTGTTTTAACTGTTCCATTAATAATTCCATTAATAATAAAATGCAACCAGTGTTGGGAAGGTTACTTTGGAAATGTAACAGGTTACAGATTACAAGTTACCCTATTTAAAATGTAACAAGTACTATTTAATAATAAAATTTTAAAACGCAGCCACCACAAAATCAGACTTTAGCACCTCTTTTTACTTTGAGATTGTTAAATACATATTTAAAATCATAATGAGAAATAGTTTAATAGCTATGATACTGTATTTGAAATCAAAACTTTGCATAGCTATGACAGGAAACACTGGCATCTAACAATGCTTTGTCAAAACTGTTCATTTAAAAAAAAACAAAGCATATACATAAACCCAAATAGGAAATAAAACAGTTATCAAATAAACATGTGTCCTATTCTGTGTCCTAAACTGTCCTGAAACATTGGTGTCTCATATTTTAAAGCAGTCAATGCAATTTGGGAAAGAAAAAATTGTGAAATTTGTGAAAATATCCCGATATAACCCCCTTTGTAACCTTTAACATTTTCATAAGTTACTGTAATTTAATTACACTTTTTTTCTCTCAGTAACTGTAACAGATTACAGTTATATTTATTTTGTTATTAGATTATATAATTTTGTTACATGTAACTATTATTCCCCAACACTATTTAATGACAGAAAGCTTTGTCTGAGATGGCATAAAAGTGATCCAATGGTTGTCCTTAAATAATAACAACATTAAATAAAAAGTAAAATAGTTAATGTATTAATTTATTTTTATAAAATAGGCTAGTATTGACAAAACTCATAAAATATACATATATGTTGTCATATGAACAACCAGTCAGTAAAGAGTATAACACTTTTTCACATAAGTCAGTATGACATGGAAATTCACCCTATTCTCTAAATGCGTATTATTGATCTTATTGTGTATGATTCATCCAATCAATCAATCAATCAATCAATCAATCAAGTCCCTATCATTTTTTTTTCTTTTTCAATAAACCAGTTCACTCAGATGCACGCCAAAAGAACTGATTCATAAGAGTGATTCATTAGGTAACTGGACTACTGTAACTGGTCATGCTGTAGGAGGTCTATGTTGTAGATTCACTAAAATGTTGCAGTTGACTTAAAAAAAAATTACTTCCTTTCAGGGATCAGACAACAGTATCACTCTTAATTTTTTTATACTGTAGATTCAGCAGAAGTGAGAACAGTAAATAGAACTGGATGACGAAAACTTTAATCCAACCAGCTCTGAACCTTCTTGGTTCTCAACCCTAGATGCAACCCAAGAGATCACACACATGCAAAGTACCACAGAAGCCACATATAGACCACAGAAAAGTCTGTCTACAAAGATTTTTCATTGAGCAGACAGGGCTTGTTCAGTAAACCTGTCCTCCACTAGTCCTCCAACATCATTTATCTATACAGTATATGGGTGAGTGCATAAAAAAACTTAGATGATCTTCAGAGCTTCAGACATCAGAGCATCGCTTAGAATGAACCACACAAGCAGCCAGTGAAAGGTGAAGGTGAATTTATCTATTTGGTATTGAAAAATAATGATATATGTTCTCAGAAGAAATAGCACATGTAACAAGCAGAACAGCACATATATCAGTCAGCGGGGATCCATCATCGCCATATCACAAGAAGCCTATATGACACATCAATCCTTCCATAATTCTTCAGCACATTGCATGACCTTTCATTCCTACCACCTGAGACACGACATATAGGACTCCAGACCACACTCCCTATGGGATAATATCTGCCCCCAACACATAGCCACCATCCATGAGCGGTTCACCTCCTACCCACTCACACAAATTACCTTCCTGCCGTGATTTTCCCTCTCCCTCACTGTGGCTAGAGAATATTTTTCTACTTGGTGCTGCATGGAGAGCTTAAGATCTGAACTCTTATCAGCACACTGTCTTGAGGCACACTGTTGGCATGCAGGAGATATTCCTCCAGAGCATTAAAAATATGTCTGTCATTCTTGGTGCTACATCCCCCATTGGGCAGGAAACATAAACTGGGATACGGATAGAAAAAATCTGGTCCAAATCCAACATGATTGACAAGATTTTCATAAAACTACCAAATTTCTTTTCATTGTAGATATTATATACATATATATATGAGACCCTGGACCACAAAACCATTCTTAAGTCGCTGGGGTATATTTGTAGCAATAGCCAAAAATACATTGTATGTGTCAAATTATTGATTTTTCTTTTATGTCAAAAATCATTAGGACATTAAGTAAAGATCATGCTCCATGAAGATATTTTGTAAATTTCCTACTATAAATATATAAAAACTTAATTTTTTATTAGTAATATGCATTGCTAAGAACTTCATTTGGACAATTTTAAAGGTAGCTCACACACACACACACACACACACACATAGAGAGAGAGAGAGAGAAACAGAGAGAGAGAGAGAGAGAGAGAGAGAGAGAGAGACAGACATGTAATGTTAATATTTAGCTAGTCCCCAAACTCATTCTCTCAAATGGCTTGGGTATGTAGAGCATTTGCAGCTTATATGGGCTGTACATATAAATATAATAAACAGTTCTTTCAAGTTTCTAGTTAAACTGTTTTATATAAAATCATTCACATTTTACAGCGTGCTGCCAAGTGCTATTATTCTGCTTGCATAGTGTATACACGTTTCCACCCACTCTTTGTGTATATTTACTCACTCACAGTATGCAAATTAAATTGAAATGACAATTAACATATGCGCCAATGGACCTACATGTATTGACATGAGATGGTTCATTATTATGTTGAGTCATATTCATTCTGATACTATTTGTAAACCTAAACATAATAGTCTATTATATTTCTACACAGCACAATTTTTGGTGACTAATCACAGTTGGTGATATTTCAACATATTTCAAAAATTATATACATATATATATATATATATATATATATACACACACACGTCTCTCTTTTAAAAAAAACATACAGTTCATGTGAGTTTTGTTAGATGCTGAATATGATGAAAACTGTTTCAGCTGAGGCCATTGTTGAAGCTAAATATAGTGAAAGGAATTAGATATTGAATCAGGTTTAATAATAGCTACTAAGGTGTCAACCAAGGCCATCAGTGGAACAGATCCATTTTCTTCTTAATGAAAGAAACCATTTAATTGTGATTGTTTCACTGTGTGAATGAAATTAGTGTTTCAGTGCTGTTAATTTAACATGAAAATAAACGCTCATGGGCTTGTTTCTGCTCACAGTTGGCTCCTCATTTATTTGACAAAGCAATTTTGTCCAGATTTCTAACTCTGTGTGTGTGTGTGTGCGTGCGTGCGTGCATGTGTGTGTGTGTGTGTGGGCGTTTTAAACATATAGCCTACTGTACTGGTGTAAGTTTAGGGTCGGTAAGACACATGCATGTGTATATATTTAAGAAAAATATGTTACGTTTATATATTAAATATATTTTATAGAAATTATATGAATATAAATATATACATGTAAATACATGTAAATATTTTCAAAATATATGCTGTATGTGTGTGTGTATTTATATATACATAATACATATACACAATACACGCACATATATTATGTACACAAAAACTTTTATTTTGGACGCGATTAATTGCAATTAATCGTTTGACAGCAATAATATTTATATATATATTTTTAATCATGAGTTTTGAAGCAGGAGGTCAGGCAAGGATTGTCCACTGCAATTAGACTTTTGGCATGTTCAGTGGTCTGGCACCACATTATAAAACATACCGGCTCTTTTGTGGATGATGTTTTTTTCTCACAAAGCCACCATTAATTGTAAATATAGGTAAATGTCTGTACAAAAAAAGTAATGGGATGAGAACAAATGCAGCTTTCAAAGCTGGAAATCCACAAGTAATATTTTTGAAAATGGTACTTTCACAGCTTACAATGTCTGATCAGCAGTTTTATGCATAAATGGTAGGCAGGTGCTGTAAATGGGAAGACGCCTTCTGATAAAAAGAGTCACTTTGGTTCTTGCAAATTAACAGCCTTGGGTCTTGAGTAGCAGCTGTCAGATGATGTACAGTAATAATTATTCCTTTGAACTGACCAAAAATTCAGAATTATTGAAAGGCCCACCAAAAAAAAAAAAAAAGCGCCTCTCTAGCTTAGATTTCAAGAGACGCTACAAGAGAAACTCAGTTGAATGCTGCAGGAACTATAGGGCTTTAACTGGGAAAAAAGTGCAAATGCTTAACATGAAAAAGACAACTAAGAACTAATGCACTGCTGAATGAATTGCATGTACGATGCCTCATGTTGCATCATTGTTTTATATTTTTATATTATACCATTTCCAGCAGTCTGTTTCCACTCTTCATTATGTCACAGTTCATATTTTCAGCAGGTTGTAACCCTCTCCTTGGTGATAATGACAAAGGGAATTTTTGGTTTGTAGTTCACCTCATGGTCAGCAGAACTAATCAGAAATGCTAGGCATTTATCTCATTGTTAAAGCTATTTCTGCACAAAGAATTGTGCGTCACATGCAGTTTAACTGAGGTGAATATGAATGCATCTTCCACCTCCACACGCACTGGAGCTAATAAACGCTTATGTGTCATTCATTTATTTCCTAGAAACTGAAATTGAAGAAAGTTCACCAGAGAATACTAGACGGTGGAATGTAG
Organism: Tor tambroides; assembly: GCA_021397915.2. Classification (NCBI taxonomy): domain Eukaryota; kingdom Metazoa; phylum Chordata; class Actinopteri; order Cypriniformes; family Cyprinidae; genus Tor; species Tor tambroides. Next base: position 25,936 of record JAFVLL020041484.1, on the reverse strand, counting down.
TGAAGCTCTGAGAACTTCAAATAAAGAAAAACAAACTACAATTAGAAAGAGCGAGAGAAGGAAAGTGTGAGGAGAACGTGAGTGGGTGAGCAAGGTCTGATGATGGAAATTATAGATGTACATAAAGAGGGCATTGTATTCCTGGTAATTTGTGACCCTGGACCACAAGACCAGTCATAAGTAGCACGGGTATATTTGTAGCAATAGCCCACAATACATTGTATGGGTCAAAATTATCAATTTTTCTTTTATGACAAAAATCATTAGGATATTAAGTAAAGATCATGTTCCATGAAGATATTTTGTAAATTTCCTACTGTAAATATATCAAAACTTATTTTTTGATTAGTACTATGCATTGCTAAGGACTTCATTTGGACAACTATCTATCTATCTATCTATCTATCTATCTATCTATCTATCTATCTATCTATCTATCTATCTATCTATCTATCGGGGTGTAGAGAAACGTATTCGTAACTTCATTGTATTGTTATTTATGATAAGAAACAAAATCTCATCTTTCGAATTATGTAATTTTTTCATGAAATTCAAACAATAAATACTGTTTTGACGCTCTTTGATGTTGCATGAGAGATTGCTGTATAAATGCCTCAGTTCAAACGGCAGCACGGAAGTGAATAGTATTTCAGTTTGAGCTCTGTTGTTAATTGTAACCTCATATAGGCTAATGTAAAGGGGCTCCTTATAGTTTAAAGCATAAGCAGAGGTAAACCACTGTTTAATTAAAAAAAAAGCTATTTTATGTTAAGTTTTTTCCCTCTGCTGTAACAAAAAAATGTAATGAACCGTGATGTCAAAAACGAGGTACGTACCGAACAATCATGTTTGTGTACTGTTACTCCCTTACTATCTATCACAAAGGTAACATTTAATAGATCAAATATATTCAAAATGTCATTCAAGAATATTATATTATTAAATAATGTTTTACAGTTCAAAAGACTTTTTTTTTTTTTTTTTTACCATATCCTTTAGAATCATTCTAATGTCTTAGCAGGCAGTTGAACAGTGCACTTCCACTTAATTAAATGTGGAAAATGCAATATATTCTTTTATTACTTGTTGAATTATTGAGTATAGGCTACTTGCGTTTCTATTCCAGGCATGGCTGTGTGCTTGAAGAAGACAGTCAACTGGATCAGACATCAGGACAGAGATAGAAGTGGACGGCCCAGATGCACATCAACAAGAGACAAGTACATCAGAGTTTCTAGTTTGAGAAATGCCTCACAGGTCCTCAGCTGGCAAAGTCAGTACACACCAAACAACATAACCATTCACATAACCATCTGAAATCTGCAACAAAGAACAAAAACTAAGGAAAACTAATTTTACAAAGGTTTCCCTATCTATCTATCTATCTATCTATCTATCTATCTATCTATCTATCTATCTATCTATCTATCTATCTATCTATCTATCTATCTATCTATCTATCTATCTATCTACCTACCTGTCTATTCATCTGTTAGTGTATGTCTACAATAAAATGAAATTTGCATATAACACAAAAATAAATGAAGTGAGATTTGCATATAACAAATATTTCCAATGTGAAAAAAATTAGTGCTGTCAAACGATTAATCACGATTAATCATTTGACAGCACTAGAAAAAACATGTAAACATTTTGACCAGTGTGGCTCACACAATGTCAAAATCACCTTTTATTTTGGTGGCACTAATCGCGATTAATCATTTGACAGCACTAGAAAAAACATGTAAACATTTTGACCAGTGTGGCTCACACAATGTCAAAATCACCTTTTATTTTGGTGGCACTGGTTAAGTCACTGACACAAAGTTTTGAAGCAGGAATTAAAGGTTTTGCGTGAGTTACTATCTTTTGCAGACATGCAGTAGGTTTCTGATTTTTCGGCAAACAGTTGTGACAACTGCACTTACAGTTTAGAGATTGTTAATACTGTTTGGAAAAATGTGCCAAAGCAATTGAGAAAAACTGAAAAGGGAAAATTCACCCAAAAATGAAGATTCTGTCATCATTTACCCTCATGTTGTTTCAAATCTGTATAAGTTTCCTTGTTTTGTTGAACACAAAAGATTATATTTTGAAGGATGTTGGTAACCAAACAGTTAACAGTAGCCTTTGACTTCCATAGAATTTATTTCCATACTATGAAATTCAATGGCTACCGTCAACTGTTTGGTTTTAAGATTCTTCAAAATATCTTGCTTTTTGCTCAACAGATTAAAGAAACATACATTTTTCTATAAAAATCTCATACAACTCTTCACGTTTGGGTGAAATATCCCTTTAAATGGATTAAAAAAAAACTCAACTAATTTTATTTAATTGTAAATAACATTTACTGATAACATGTAGTTTGTATATTCTTTTAACATATATAAGTATTCTTTTTAAAAGTATGAAAAATGTACTTCTTTTCACACGAGGTTTTGATATTTATGATAAACGAATGTATTTTTTGGTCATCTTAGACTTGTACTGACACGTACTGTATTGTCAGATGCAGTATAAAAAATAACTATAAAAAATACATAGAGATTTTGTCATTTTTAAAAAAGTAACTAAAAATGCTAAAGTAAACTTTCTGAATGAGGAAAATAATTACTGAGTGCAGTGTTTATACATTTTAGGCCAAAAATAATTGGCCATCCTATTTTTCCATTAAGCTGTTGTCATCTTAATAATAGCAGTTTTAACAATCAACATTTTTATAGGACTTCACTTAGCTTACAAATTCTTAATTGCCAAACGACACAAAAAGATAAACTTAAAAAAGAAAGAAATATGTAACCAATTACTAATTATCATAGATATGACATTCAGATACAGTACTACATGACAACTGCACTTTGTTTGATGTAATGTTGTCATGGAAACAATGCTAATGACAATTCCATACACTGTAATTATCTTATCTTTTAAAACCATAGAATTATCGAACATGAAAAAAAATTCACACTTTCAGTAGAGATTTAATGTAAAATTGGCGAGGGCAGGTGGATTGGTGACATGCCATTGGGAAGTAATACAGAAAGCATACAAGAAAAGGATTCATTAATGAAATTAATTCTTCAAAAAAGTTTGACAAAAACAGCATTTATTTGCAGAAATACATACTGTACGGAAAAGCCATTCCTGTCTATCGGAACCTGTGTCCCTTTACATTTCTCTCCATGTCTGTCCCTCTGTCCTCATGCTACCTGAATTTTATCTAACCTTTATTTTGCTCCACTTCACACTGACTCTTTGTGATGTATGTCGAATGCCGCACTAGACTCTAAACTCACATTGTCTGCACTTTTTTGCCCTTTTGTCCTGAAACCAGCAACACCAGCAATCCAGGTCTGTTGCTGTCTGAGTCTTTTACATTGGATCTAACCTGCAGTGATTTGCAGGATGGAAAACCAGGTCTTCTGACAACTGTTGTTATGATACAACCTGTCATACATTTATATATTGCATATTTTTACATGCATGTGCATTTCTGACACCAAGTAATCCTATTCTAAATATTCTCCTCTCAAATCTCCTCTTTGGATATCTCACAGAATACGATTGCATCAGTTCACATCTTAAAAAAAAACAAAAACTTGGGTGTACCTTGAATCTAATGGAACGACTTGTACCTCACAGCATTTTAGTGCATCAAGACCTCTCATGCTCCAAGAGAAAGTGTTCATAATATGTTTTACTGCAGTCTGAAACATCCTTTAACCCCTCCATTTTCCAGAAAAACTTTAAACTATATTGCAACTCTGCTAAATCTTCAGTGGAAAGTCCTTCTACTCTACACACAGTGTTTTGTCCTGACTAAAGCTCTGCACTGACAGTTTAGCTTAGGTGCACACTTTTTGTTAAACCCTGGGCCATTTATTTGTCATATATTTTTGCAGCCTTACAATTCTCAGCCTAGAACTGTTTTGGACAGTTTTCACTTGTAAACAGTGCTTGATCTATGCGTATTTCTCTCTTGATTCTGACAAGACAACTTTTTCACTGGAAAAGCTATATCATAGATAGAGGGCTCATATTTTAGCTGGAAGAAATGGGTTGAAGTTGAAAAAAAAATTAACAAAGCTTTTTGATTTTAGTTAATTGATGGACTGGAGTTGTGTGGATTACTTGTGGATTATTTTAGTGCTTCTATTAGCTCTTTGGTCTCTCATTCTGCAGAGAATCCATTGATGAGAAAAATGATGCAATGCTAAATTTCTCCAAATCAGTTCTGATGAGGAGATGAAGAGGAAATGAGGCAAAGATAAGATCAGCAAGTGATGTAAGGATTTAGATTTGTATTTGAACTTGTCACCATACAAGCAGACAGCGGAATATGTCAAAGTTTGTGTGCTACCTGCTAAGGCCACGGCGTTGACCTTCTTTTCTTTTTTGTCTTCCCCCCCTCATTTGTTTTCAAGCAAGCCTCCACTAGTCAGTGGCCAAAAGTTATTTAGAAATCTTCATTCCGGAGTCAATTTTTAAAATGTTAATGTACAAAATATTACAGAAAAAGAGACTGCTTATCACCGACTGAAGCAAAACTAAATAAAAAGAACATAGGTCTGAAAACAAACATAAAGAACCTTGTATCCTGTTGTGATCATTTACTGACTGTTAGGAAGGCCACGTGCAAGCTTATATAATTACATTTTGTATTGTATACAAAGCAATTTTCTGTTTTTCAACAACATAATTTCAGATCTCTCAAGGAAAAATAACCACAGTAAATTGTAGGGGAAAAAAGAATTTGGATTTCATTGACGTTGCTGTATAAGATCCGAAAGAACTGACCTTGATACATTTCCTCTGGGAGTGTAATCAACAGGCCAAGTAAAACTGAGACGGCTTTGTGACATTCTTGATATAACATCTCACAACTGCCAGAAGCGTCTTGGGAGGACACACAGAGCCCTTGTATCACAAAGAAGCATCGCTGATTTCAGTAGTCTTAATACACTCACTTTGATCATTTCATTACAAAACACTTTACAACTAGATTAAAGAGAAAAAAGTGTTCAAATGCCCCATTTGGCTTTTTTTCCATTTTAAATTCTTGGTTCTAATCATCCTCTCCATCTCGCAGCAATATAATCTTGAGTCTTTAAGAGTGCCACTTATTACTGTCACACTATATGCAGTACAATGGATTAATTTAAGCAGGACTTTTATATTTTAAATGGGGTATCAAGTGTCATGCAATATTGGTTGTGCTAAATTATTCATCCAACTAAATTCGAAAAAAAGAACAGTATTTTGTAGTCAAAACAAAATATTAAAATAATTAAAAATATTAAAACTATTAAAACAATGAGATCAAAGTGGTTTTACTCTAAAACATGTGCACAGTTTACTATGCTCACACTGCAGTATTTTGGTAAAAAACAAATAGAATGAGACACATGGAGACATTGGAAAAACAATGGCTTTTGATGAAGGAATGGACCCCCATGGTCACAGATAAATACAATCATTAGCAGTGATATTTTGTTATGACAGCATAAAGATTGCAAGTATAGCTCCTGCACATTGTTCTTACACCTTCTCACAGTAGGACAGCACAGTAGGGAGGAACCATAACATAAAAGGTCATGACTATAATTAAATGACATATTATAACATATAGATATAATACTAATATATAAATATATATCCTATCCTATATATATATATATCCTTCTTTTTTTTTTGTTGGAAAGAAGCATCTTATGCTCACTAGAGCTACGCTACCATTCAAAAGTTTGAAGAAAGAAATATTTAAAAATATAATAATAATAATAATAATAATAATAACAAGGCCTACATGTATGTAGCAAGGACACATTCAATTGATGAAAAGTCACAGTAAAGAAATGTATAATATTACAAAAGATTTCTGTTTTGTTTTAAATAAATGCTGTTCCTTTGAACTATTTTGAAAAAAATCCAAATATTGAGAAAATCGCCTTTAAATTTGTCCAAATGAAGTTCTTAGCAATGCATATTACTAAACAAAAATATTTATCAAAATGTTTTGATATTTATGGTAGGAAATTTACAAAATATCTTCATGGAACATGACCTTTACTTAATATCCTAATGATTTTGGCATAAAAGAAAAATCTATAATTTTGACCAATACAATGTATTATGGATATATATTTATATATATGGATATATATTTTATATTAAATGGAGCTGGCGTTTTCCTCCTTAAAAACTATCCTTATTAGAATAACAAATCAAATGAACTTACAATATAATAACATCAGCAACTAAAAGCCAGGCATTTAAAGATTTTCATAATAATAAAGACTTTATAAAACCCCAGAGATCAAGATTTTCACAGTTTTTTGTTTACATAACTAGAGTGCGTTTGCAAATGCAGATGGTTTAATTTCCGTTACACTTGGTGATATGTGACCCTGGTGCGAATGGCTCTGAAGTAGTTATTTTTGAGCACTTCTGTTTGGAACGACACAACATGATGCTACATGATTATGCTCCCTCTGGAACACACTGTTAATGAAAGAAATTAGAAAGAGCTGAAAGATTTTCAGTGTGACACCATCATGGGATGCACCTTCTGGACTAATTTCTGGCCTCTTAGAGATGTGCTGGGCTGTTATTAAGAAGTGGACATCATCAGGGGGAGTTCAGACACAAAATAATAGCCCACACAAATTTACTGAGCAGTGGCCCTTGTTGAAAGTTATAAACATTCTCTATCCAAACTGCCCTGGGAAGCAATTCTGGCCCAAAAACTGTTCATTAGGTTACGAGCATCGGGTAATGGGTTTCCATCTGTGCAAAAGCCTAAAATCAAAAGTTTAGACGGGTGGAGTAAAGCTCACTGATACTGAACTCTAGATCAGTGGAAATGCATTTTCTGTCTGATGAATTTGCCTGGTGAATGTCACTGGAGGACACTGCAAAAGTTTATAAAGGGCGAAAAAGAATTTTCTGGGGCTGCCCATAGTTATAAATGACTTTGCAGATCTGACTTTGTGGCAGCCCTCTTCTGAGAGATGTCTTTTCTTGTTCTAGCATGACAATGCCTTAATAATCGCATTGTGAGATGGTGTGGAGAAACTTTACAAGCCAGAGAGGCCAATTAAATGATCTGGAATGCAGACTGTTAGCTTGTCTTCGCCAAATCAATTTACAGTATTAAAGGGGTCATATGAAGTTGCTAAAAAAAACATTATTTTGTGTATTTGGTGTAATGCATTGTGTTTATGCGGTTTGAGGTTCAAAAAACACATTTTCCACATACTGTACATTATTGTCGCTCCTCTATGCTCCGCCTTTCTGAAACGCGTCAATTTTTACAAAGCTCATCGTTCTGAGAAGCGAGGCGTGCTCTGATTGGCCAGCTATCCAGTGCGTTGTGTTTGGCCGAATACCTCAACCGTATTGTGATGCCAAGTTTCGGCAAGACGACACAAAAACAATAAAACCCACTATAAACGAGGCATTTGTTGCATCCAGTGGGGACATAATTACTGATTATAATGACTTATACTGTCTTATACGCCACTTAAACATTACCATATCTGCATTTGTGATCGGAGAAACGACAAACAACAAGCACTACCCTACACTGCTCAAAACTTGAGGTTGAATAGTCAGTGGCAAATTCTTTAAATAAGAAAATGTACTTACAGGCTGTGAGTCAGAAACGCCAGACTGTCCTTGCAAAGTTGGAATTGCCCCACTTTATAGAAACAGCCTTTGTGCATAGCTGGAAGGCTACACTTCCAGGTTCAAGAAACAATCCTCTGTAAAATGCGCTGCACACACTCTAATATTTGGGTTGAACTGTTCTGGAACAGTGTTGTAAATACAACTTAACCACTGATTTAGTTGTGTCCTCTTTTGGAAGCCCAAAGAATGTACTTTCGCTTTCACAGCAAAACACAGCGTCTCCACAACATGTTAGTGTCATCAATAGTTCTGCCTTCTTTCTTTGCGTATATGTTTGGGCGGTGTTTTGCAAATCTTCCCACACCGTGACGTAGACATGTGGGGGCGTGTTTAAATGAGGCTTTTAGGAGGGCATGGTTGAGTCTTAACTTTTATAAAGAATATCTCTTTGGTTTTGAGACTTTAGTCTTTGCAACTTCAGGGATCTTATGTATGCACAAACAGCTTGTAACACTCCAGAGAGAAAGGAAATCTTGAAATCACATCATATGACCCCTTTAATTATATGATTATTTGATTCTGTTTTAATATTTATATATATATATATATATATATATATATATATATATGCAGGATTAGGCATTACACTGTGCAAATTGTAGCCAGCAAGAATATTGTGGGCACATTTTGACCATTATCATATTTGCATAATTTGTTTTGCTGGGCTGGGCACTAAAACAATGTAGACAGCGTGTGTAAATAAATGCTGCTATCATGCTGTAATTCCCTCTAAGCAGTCATTCACAGCCAATAAAAGAAAAAAGAAAAAAAGAAAAAAGAAAACCCTCTTGAAATGTTAGTGCATCTATTGGTTAATGTAGTTTGGTAACAAGCTGGTGTTTTTCATCATGCTGCTTTGTGAACCCTATGCTGCAATGTCAGTAGTAAATAATCTACTGTAGAGCTGCCATTCATGTCATACACAGTGTCTGGTTCTGATTGTGTTTGTAATGCTGCTTGTTAGAGCAGCAAACAGTACATTTCACATTTTAGTCTTCTTACAGTTTGTTTTTCCTGCTTGTTAGCTCGGTGAGCAGTGCACTTTAACGGTTCAGACTGCGTTCCTCTTTGACCCCACCATTACAAGCCAAGATGAAAAATATGGCTCTTTACGCATGAACTCCGTTACACTCTCCAAGTTGTCTGTGAAGGTGGACCGCACCTTCTGCATCATCAGCACCTTCTGACAACGCTTGGAACTTAATATCCTCTTGTGTCTGTGTACCTGTCACTTGTGATATTCAGCAAGAAAATGTCTGTGTGTTAATTTCTGTGATGCATTCGCTCCTCATTTCTCCTTTCTTGTTCTGCTGTGGTGCAAGATCAAATTAAACAATATTTCAATGGATTTTTTTTCCTCCTCATTCATCTTAATGAATCACACAAAAATCTATAAACTTGAAATGTTCATGACAGAAATGTATGGAAGCAAATCACAGTACGAATGAAAATGGTGAGATTTAATTGTGAGGTTAAAATAAGAAATCATTTACAGTTACGAGAAATAAAATTGCAAATACAAGAAAAACAGTTGCAGCTGCTAGATAAAAGGTCATTGCAACATTAAAAAAGTTACATTGTGAGTCATAAAGTTGAAGATATGAAGTCGCGTTTACAAGAAATAAGGTACCGGCTGAAAGATACACTGTTAAGAATACAAATTCTTAATTGGCAATGATGGTTCAATGAAGAAACTTTCGAATCCATAGAACCTTTCCATTGCACAAAAGGTTCTTTGGATTAGAAAAAGGTTCTTCAGATTATTAAAATGTTCTCCACACTAAGAAAAATGGTTCTTTTAAGAACCGTTTGTAAAAAGGTTCTTTGAGGAACCAAAAATGGCATCGCTGTGAACCTTTATTATTAAGTACTGTAAAGTTGTCTTTTGAGATAAAAAGCTGCTGACATCCATATATTCTTTACTCAGGCTGTGGTCTTTCCCTTGCTCTGACAACGATTTTAGTTTATTTTGCAGGGCTGAGGTGCTTGAGTCATGGTTTAGTCAATTGTCTCAGGTATATTCAGCACCTCACCAAGGTGCCAAACCTCTCTTAAGGTTTTCAGAACAGAAGAGGTGCATCATAGATGGACTGGATCAACACTTGAATAATGCACCTGATGCTACATTCACACTATCCTGACCTGCTCCACACCTGTCTGCACTCTCCTCTTCACAAGTTCGTATACCTCAAAATGCATCTTATGGAGGTGCATCTAACTAGGGCTTTCTGACACAGATGTTTAGACCTTCTTGACTGCTCTCCACTTTCTCCTATGCTTCATTTTCATATTACCAACAAGACAGTGTCAAGCTCCATATCCAGCATTTCTCCTGTATCGGTCAAAATAAATGTTCAGCTAAAGTGTAAATTTTAATAACAACAGGTAGATCTGATAACAATATATTTAATAATAATAAAAAAATTAGCAATTAATTCTTTGCTATTTCATATTTTTATAACAGCATTAAATAATTATGAATGAATATACAGCAAAATAGGGCAAAATTTCAGATGCCTTGGTCTCTGTGAAGATGTCATTTTGAACAGTCTCAAAATCATTCTCTGAAAATGGAAAGACAAACACTTGAGGATAATTGCTAAAAGCCATGAATACAGCTTGAAAAAAAATTGCTTCAGAATGTAACCATCACCTATGTGTCCCACTCTCTAAAAAAAAAAAACCCTCTGTATTTAAGGTACGGGATGCCATTCAGGAAGCTATTTGTTTCTACAATCAGCACAAATTTTAAATCTCAGGCTGCAAATGAGTGCTCCTTGTCCTCTAAACCCAGTCCTGCCTGGAGGGGTTCTCCTATTTATGCTGCACCATGTGCTTATCAGGCTAATGTTCTGCCTACCCAGTGTACATGAACGCCTGTATAACCCCTTTGTGAATGTGTTTATATTTGCGCTTTTATTTGAGCACATTGGATATTTTTGGTTCTTTGGACACAAGAGCTTATGAAAATGTGCCTCAGACGTGTGTTCACCCAGGAGACTAGAAAGGCAGTGCATTCTTAAAGTGTTTAGAAAAGAAAATGATCAACTATATACTGTAACACCAATTTTTGTTTTATAATAATATAGCTATTTTTGAAGCAATATAGGAAAAATTACAAAGACAAAAAAATATATTATAGCTTTGGTTGCTGATGGTGTTCCATATGTATTAAACCATGTAAACATGAAAAGATACTGTAACGTGAATTTACACTTGACTAAAAAATAAGCAGGAACACATAGAAGTCCAATATGGTACTAATATATTCTGGGATATATATATATATATATATATATATTACATTTGAGGTTATGAAAGACTCTTGCTCTTTGTTCATGCATGCTTATTATGCAGACAGGTAATAAGCCTTTTTTCAGTGCAAGGGACAAACCACAATATTGGACAGTGAAATGACCTTTACTACAATAATGGAGTTGGATGAACCTTCAACCTCCTTTCAGATAATTGTTGAAACATACCATAAAAGACTCAGTCTGTCAAATTCTAATGAGTAAATGAGAGTGAAATCTGTATGCGCAAGAGTGTTTCTCTCTCTCTCTCTCTCTCTCTCTCTGTCTGTGTGTGTGTGTGTGTGTGTGTGTGTGTGCGCGTGTGTTTGTATGTATGTGTAACCCTCGCCACACTCTGGTTTGTTTGCTTTTTAAAGAACCACACAGTCTATGCAAGTGTAAATAAGTGCATATATTCGTATATGAATCAATATTACACAAGAAAGAGAGTGTTGTGGGTTCAGGATCTGCTGTTCCTAACAAAAGATTACTTGATTAAAAGCAAGTTGTTTCTGAGAAGTCAACAAGGATGCAGATATTATACAACATTTATAAACAAGAGTTGAATTAAAAAATTTAAAAGGTGTCTGTTTTTGCTCTGACTGTGAAAATAGTTTTTAAACAGTCACAGTGGATCCATTGAAAACAACTGATTGTGATCCTGAATGATCCGATTGAAGAGGTCAAATGAATGATTCAGTGATGCACTTGTTAAGACAGTAAACTAAAATGCACTTGTAAAATACTATCTCTGTATTTAAAAAATGTATTTAGTCCCCACTTGTAGTACACTTGAGTGTTCTAGTGTATGAAAGATGGTTCAAGTGTACTACAAGTGGTAACTAAATACATTTTTTAAATACAGAGATAGTATTTTAAAAGTGCATTTTAGTTCATATTCATGGCGTTCCAAAATAGCACAGTTGAGTACACTTAGATGAACTTAAGTTTATCTTGAGAAGTACTAAAGAATCATTTTTAGTATATTAAGTACAAAATTAGTGCACGAAAATAGAGCACTGTAAGTACATTATGGAAGTGCACTTGTTTTTCACCTGGGAATAAAGAACCTTTATTTTTAAGAGTGCAGTTTCAAGGAACTAACTAACCATTGTATGAAAAATCAAAGGTGACAGAACATTCTAGAGAATGTGAAAACTAAGTAGTTCCTATGCAAAAATGGATCAGTGTACTGTAACATTGCCTCGACTCTTCTGTACTTTATTAACAATGTACGGATTGATTAAGTTTTTTCTTTGAACAGACCAAAATAGTGTGCATATCTCTTGGGGCAGTCTCTATACCCAATAAAAATGTGAAGGGAAGTAACGTTCATTTCAATTTATGCTTCTCTTTATTGCTGTAAGGGTGACTTTCCTTTTATGAGATTTCGGGAAAATAACTTTCTCTGCCCTCTCTGAATAAGGGCAAGGGGAGCGTTATACTGTATAGAAAATATGAATCAGAATGAAGGCTTGTACCTATACAATATTTCCAGTTTACAAAAGCACCCATTGTTATTGCAGCTAATCTTTCAAAATTCTACTAAAAGATGGCAGTTCAAAAGTCTGTCATTCAAATTCTCAGCTGGCTGTGATTGCTCTCTAAGCAAGTTTGCGGCACATATTTTACCTGTGGAGAGGGTTTAATAAGTTCTCCCGTTCTCCCCGTTGACAGGATGTCTATACCTGAGTGTGTTTGGGAAGGAGGGGTTGTGTGTTTGTTTATACATGGCAAGATTTAATGAGAGGAGACAGGGGAGAGCCGTATTTGTTGCAGTGTTGATGTGCCAGACAGCTCAGTTCCCTGTAGCAGGGAAATGGGGCCAGCTCGGGCCGGAGCTCAGATCTGTCTGCAACACCCTCTGAAGCTGAATTGAGCTTGACTTCTGCCACAGCACCCTCTCCTGTCTCCAGGTCTGGGTGGGTAGGAGAGACCTTGAGGTCACTATGAAATTAATATCCCTTGCAGCAGCAGTTCTGACACCTTCTCTTTAATACAAAGCCTCAGTGAAATCAATTACTGTCATGCGAATGCTTTGGAGATATATTTTAATCAGGAGAGCATGCTGTACTCATTGCATAATCAATTGTGGCGATTATTCTGGGTGTCAAATTTTGAGACCTGCTTGGGGCTTCATCATAATAGTGAAGTGCAATGCAAAACCCACATCACACCTCAGTGAGTAAATTCTAATTAAAATACAATTATACAATTAATTGAAGAGTTATAATAGGGAAAAAGAGTTGCAAATTGTCCCATATGGCCAAAGGAAAAAGAAAACATAATTAAATAATTTACTTTCAGACTATAAGAACATTAACCTAGTCCTAGCCTAATCCCATTACGATAAGATAATTTTTTGAATTAAATAAAATATATTAAATGACGCAATAATTAAGTAATCAGTTCAGCTGAAATAATGATTTTTTTTAAATTACTATAAATACAGTTTATTATATGCTTAACAATACATGCCTAATAAACCATTCTCCCAACTCCCCATTTGGCTTTATTTTAAATCAATTTCAATTAAAGTATGTTCTCAAAGTGAGGTCTCAGATTGTTTTACGTAGGGTCACAAACTCTTTTTCGGCATGGTCAGTGAAACCAGTTTTTCTATTATATGCATCTTTTTGAAGTTTGTGCCTCTGGAATGCTAAATAAACTGGCCATAAATAACTTATGTTTTCTAACCTGAACCACAAATTACCTTTCCTTGTCAATGCTAAACAAATGTGAACATTTGACTGGTCGCACAAATACGGAGAGTTCAGCAAAAGTGAGACATCAGATAAAGTGGGCTAAAAAGTCTCAAAATCGGACTTTTTCCATGTTTAAGTGCTATAATTGTGTCCCTGGTGCATCTACCAACCCAGAAAACATGAAAAAGAAAAACAAAGTGTTTTTTTCCCTGTAAGCTTGCAAAAAAACGAGCGGCTCAGATTTTGCGATGCCTTTCCTGTTTATCATTACAGACGTAAATAACTGTTTTTGTAACTTGTGTGTTTTTTAACATAAATTGTGTGTATTTGACAGTTTAAGCACAATAAGACATGAAAGAGAACTTAGTTTAGTACTCACGTGCCGTGTGACAGCCGCTTTCTGTGCGCATGCTTCAGATTTGTGCGCTCAGAAATCCCTATATCAGAAGTTTTAACTAATATGGTTTAAAAGGCATGATTTCAGCGCAATAGACATGATAATCACAACCAAACAGATGGGTTTTTTTACAAGCCTGCGACCTTTAGCCTAAAAAGCTAATGCTTCCAATCTAGCAGTTTGTGGGGAAGGAGACCAGAGGCCGTTTTTTTTTGTTTGTTTGTTTGTTTTTTGAATGGATGTCAATGGAGGAGAGGCTTCACTACGCTGAATAAACCGCTTTTTAGAGGAAACAGCATATTTAATAAATCGACAGCCTATCTGCTAATCTTCAACATGTTTTACACTAAACAATACTTTTGGAGCTTACACCAAAAAAATGCAGTTTTATAAAAGAAGTCACTGACTTTTTGCAACAGGTGGGATTCAACTTACATACTTTTCATTTATTCCTATGGTATCCGTAAACGGCGATTGAGTATCGCGCAACTTGACTTGAAATTCAATGACGTCAAAACTGTAATGTGATTGGTTATTAAGGCACACTTGATCCAAGTTGACCATTATGCTTCATGTGTTTTTTTAGCAGAGTATCCAAGTATGCGCTGTAAAGGCACAGCCCTATTCTGGAAAATGGGGCGGGGAGCAGCAGCTCATTTGCATTTAAAGAGGAATGCATGAAAACAGCATGTTTCTGCTTCCACTCAAAATAGGCATTTTCAAAATGATATAAATGATCTGTGGGGTATTTGGAGCTGAAACTTCACAGACACATTCTGGGGAGACCTGAGACTTATATGTGACCCTGGACCACAAAACCAGTCTTAAGTTGCTGGGGTGTATTTGTAGCAATAGTCAAAAATACATTGTATAGGTCAACATTATTGATTTTTCTTTTATGCCAAATATCATTAGGATATTAAGTAAAGATCATGTTCCATGAAGATATTTAGAAAATTTCCTACCGTAAATATATCAAAACTAAATTTTTGATTAGTAATATGCATTGCTAAGAACTTCATTTGGACAACTTTAAAGGCAATTTTCTCAATATTTATTTTTTTTGCACCCTCAGATTTCAGATTTTCAAATAGTTGCATCTCGGCCATATATCGTGCTATCATAACAAACCATACATCAATGGAAAGCTTATTTATTCAGCTTTCAGATGATGTATAAATCTCAATTTCAAAAAATTGACCCTTATGACTGGTTTTGTGGTCCAGGGTCACATATTACATATTGTAAAAAGGGGCATAATAGGTCTCCTATTATTTAGGTCGCCTAAAATATCTTTGAAGATTTTTGTAGGCTACTATTTGAATTGCAGTAAACGTTTTATGAAGGCTGAACTGAAAAAAAGTCATGAATTATAATGAAATATTATTTCATTTATACGTTTACATTGCATTTATAGGAGGATTGTGGCATCACAGAAAATGGTCGAGACACAAACTGAAAACACCTTTAAAACAACCATAGTAACTATTTAGGAGTTTTATCGAACGCTAGAACGCGTGCTGTTGCTATAGTAACCTCCCCAGGTGATCTGGAGTTCCATTTGTGAACATCTGTTTGGCACAGCGTGAATATATGCGCTAACCAATTTGTAATCTCATTTTTGTGTTTACTGAAATTATGTTTGAAATGCCAATGAAACAGTATGTGTAATTAAAACTCAGTAGCCTATAATAACTTTTCGTGTTTTCCTTCGGGGTGGGTGGATTCAAATCCCCAGAGAAACCCTTCCCCTCCCACCCGAGTAATTCGCTTTCTGCTTTAGATGAAATTACTGAATGTATCTTCCTAAAACATGCATGTTCCATATGGATAACGGCAACACAACTGCCCTACGTGATGACAGTTCAGCTTGTCACGCGAGAGAGCGAGCGCGGGTGTTGTCAAGTGACGCGCGAGGGAATTAAGAGGTGGAAAGCGGAGTGAAGCAGACACACACGGACATTCACACTTCACTCTCCAACTGGAATAGAAAGCACCAACTGAGGATGCTGTGGTAGATACGTACTGATTAATATTTTTGAAACTTATTCTCTACAGACTATTTCCGTTCATTTAAACGTAAAAAAAGTAGAGGTGCCTTTTTAGTTACAAATTACCCTGAATAACTTATATCACCAATACGAATGTCACCTTGCGAACAGGTGTCTTGTTGGATGACAGACTACTCATCTGTCTGGACAAGTCATTGAGAAGAGCTACATTTGTACTTGAAGATCGGATTTTAGAAATAATGGATGATACGAATTGACCAAGGTTTATAAGTCACTGAGATGGACAAACAACTACTTATTTCAAGGTCACTGGAATTCTTCTAATGCTCTAAGTGATCGTTCCGGGAGAAGT
The DNA here is from genome assembly GCA_021397915.2 of Tor tambroides. Taxonomy (NCBI): domain Eukaryota; kingdom Metazoa; phylum Chordata; class Actinopteri; order Cypriniformes; family Cyprinidae; genus Tor; species Tor tambroides. The sequence continues at coordinate 9,485 of JAFVLL020041484.1, read as the reverse complement.
GTATCAGGTAAGACTGAAAATTATTTTAATTAGAATAAAGACATTAAAATACATAGGCGACTGTTGAATGAGTAGATTAACCCGTTTGAGAGCTTTAATGCATATTATATAAACAATTAGCCTGCAAAGATAGGACAAGTAACACACTAAATTAAACGTGACATTTTGAAGTAGAAAAAACTGAAATAGTACCTTCTTGTAAAACGTACTCCAGTGTTTTATTTACAACTTCAAAAAGTCGTTTTATAGTGTACATGAGGCTATAGTGTTTTAGCATTTAAAGATCATAATTTAAAGATCAATCAATACTATTATACTTGCATTATGATGATACATTTGTTTTCATCCATAAACATTTTTTTTTTTGTATTTGTGAAATGCATCAGACTGTCTACAAACACTTAATGACCAGACTGATGCCTGATTTTTTTTTACATTTTATTTATTTTTATTTTTTAATTTTTTTAGATCCCACTCTAGTACTATCAACTAAAGGAGCTTTTCCAGGTACTATTACAGTCTCCTCCTCGGATCATGATGAATCGTCTGTGAGTCTCATTGTGCAGCAGGTAGCCGAGCGAATGCAGCAAACACATGCTTTCGCTCTTCAGTGATGAATGACAGCTCTCCAACATCTGAGAACATCATGTTTCACCAGCTGACTGCAGATGCTCTGAACGGTAGCTGTGACTACACCTTGCCCACGTGTAACAATAGCACAGGTGAAGCGGCATTACAGCTGCCCACTTTTTCCATGGCAGCAAAAGTGAGGGTGATAATTACCTTCACACTTTGCGCAGTGTCAGCTGTATGCAACCTCTCTGTGCTGTGGGCTGCCAGCACCAACAACAAGCGCAAATCTCATGTAAGAATTTTAATCATGAATCTCACCGTTGCTGACCTGTTGGTGACTTTCATCGTGATGCCAGTGGATGCGGCTTGGAACATCACGGTTCAGTGGTTGGCGGGGGATCTGGCTTGCAGATTGCTAATGTTTCTGAAGCTCGTGGCGATGTACTCCTGTGCGTTCGTGACTGTGGTCATAAGCCTGGACAGGCAGTCGGCCATTCTCAACCCTCTGGCCATCAATAAGGCTAAGAAGAAGAACAAAATAATGCTGAGCGTGGCCTGGGTGATGAGTGTTGTTCTCTCTGTCCCTCAGGTGAGGAGCAGCTTGAGTGATTTTTCATGTTTTTCATTGTGTCTTATCTCTGTATGCTGCATTACTTGAATTCACCAGAACCCCCAGAGTCTGGCGTAACACCCTGAATCAAGTAGAGAGATCAAAATGAAAACGACAGGAGGTTTAACGACTTGCCTTCTTAAGCTCAGACCTGAAATATTCATATTTTTCATATTTAATTTCAGTTTAAACCACAAATTCGTTCACTTTAAATGGAAAATGTATTTGACAAGTGTGCTATACAGTTTTTAAAATGGAAAATGAAAATCCTGTCATCATTTACTCTCCTCATGTCGTTCCAGACCAGTTTAATTTACTTTCTTCTGTGGAATACAAAAGAAGTTATTTAACAGAATGTCCAAACTGCTCTTTTCTATTCAGTGCTTGTGTGCAATGCATCATCACTGACAATCCCATTTACATAATATGGCATTTCACACCATGATTAATGTCACTAATGCCATACTACACATACATCGCAATGCACCTAATTTGAATATGCACATACTGAAATCATCATAAAAGACATTCTTAGTGATCCCTTAGTTTCCCTAACACAAAGGTATCATATATCATTGCATGGACTGCTATGGTACTACTACTGCTATTTTATGGTTATATTTCTTGTCATTTTGGAACTTGATCATCTCAATCTCAATTATTTCATAATTCTATATAGAAAAAAAGCAGCATGAACATTCTTCATACCGTCTCCGTTTGCCTCTCACAGAAGAAGAACGTCATTACAGCTTTGTAATAATATCAGGGTGAGGAAATGATAACAGAATCTTCACTTTGGGGTGTAAAGTTAAGGTAAAGAGTGTAAAGAGGATTAAAGTATCCATTTAACGTACTACTGTAACATTTTTTTTTTCTCTTGCCAGATTGTCTTTCAGATCATATTGAAAACCTCATGTTTTAAATCAGTAACTTATTTCATATTCAGTATTCTCCCTAGACCTGTTGTAAAATTAGAATCAGAGCTAGAAAGTGTTGTAAAATTCATAGATGTTAGATTAGTTCAGCAATTACAGTACACGCTCTCATCAGCCCTTTAATTTCACCTCAGATTTAACATAATGACTGGCGCTTACTGAGACACATTACTCAACATTACACACACACAGAATAAGTTATGCAGTTTGTAAGTCAATCAGATGTTTTTACATTTTACATGTTTCCTCAAATGACCCTCACACCCAATTTTGGAGAAAACGCCCTGTGACCTTCATCTACAATATCTGAAATGATAAAGATGAAAGCAGCAGGAATTACTGGAATGAGTGTTAATAAAGGGTTGCTTCTCAATCAGAGGAGGCGTGCACATTTAAAAACACTCTGCAGTTGAAGTAATAAATGCTGAGACCTCTTTATTTACTCCTTCTGATGAAGAAGGGCGTTTAAAATCAGTGTGTTTCTAAGTTTAGAGGAGGCTGATGATGGGTCAGTCAGGTAAAAGAATGAGGTTTTATTACAAGCACCAAAAGTCCACACTATAACACATTGTTATGACATAGCAGATTGTGCTTAAATGAGGTCATTTCAGACTGATATGGTAGAAGATACAAGGTCACAACAGGTTATAGTGGAAATTTTGTTGTCATTTGTTTATCCATTTGTTTCTGTGATTCATTTCTGAGGCATAAACAGACAGATGGCTTCAGTCTGTGTGTCACCATTGGCTCTGCCAGTCTTCATTTGTCATTTAGGAATCTCCTTGTCATAGTTAGAATATGTAGTCTGGCATCATAATATTTATGAAATGTTCTGCAAAAGACTGATCTTGGGAACATTGAGCTTTTTGCTGAAGGGGATATACGCCACATCTGATTTGCACAGCTGACAGCGTTCACTTGATTAGTTGGCTGTAGATGTGTATAACATTTAGCATTTAACAGTCACTTAGAGTTCAGGGCTGAAAAGGCATAATTAGTCATTATAGTCATTATTAATCTGTTTCAATAAAGAAACAGACTCGTCTACATTTCTGATGACTGCAGGGTGAATAAATATAAAGCGAATTCTCATATTTTTTGGGTGAACTAGACCTTTAAAGGTTTGTTTATATTAGGCATTTTGAATGTATTTAATGGTATTTAAAAAGTAGTTGTGATTGTGATCTGCTGACCTGCTGAATTCCCCAACAGATGTTCTTGTTTCACAATGTGACCATCACGGTGCCAGCCAATTTTACTCAGTGCACCACTCGAGGGAGCTTTGTCAAACACTGGCAGGAGACCATCTACAATATGTTTACTTTCATTTGCCTCTTCCTGATACCTCTGGCCATCATGATCTGCTGCTACACAAGGATCTTGGTGGAGATCTCTCGAAGGATGACCAAAGGAAACAGTAGGTGGCGTTTAATTTGAAACGAAGCTAATGTTACATACTATATCAATGAGTCCTATTAGCATATGAATCAGCATGTTCAAAATATTAACCTTGAAGTGAATTGTCATGTTTCGATTATTAAAATGTAGATGCACCCTAATTCAGGGTTTTCGAATATTGACCATTGTTCTGCTAAAATTAAAGTTTGAGGATTTTGAATGTTAAAAATGCCTGAAAGTGAAGAATTTAAGACATAAATTTTAGTATTGTAATTTGTAGGCCTACTCAAAAATAAAATTATTCTAATTATTACAACTACCAGTTTACTTAATTGCAATGTCACGTTATTAACCGACATCAGAGAACCGTAAACATATCATCAAATTATTGAAATATTAACTTAAAATCTCAAGGTACTTCAAGTAAATATTTTATGTCTAAAGGGTTTGCTGACAAAAACGTTTGGGAACTCCTGCCCTGATTAAATATTCTTCCAGTCAAAGATAAATCTTTCAGTGTGATATGTGAACCAATTTAATCACTTTCAGGTAACTCTCTTCACTTAAAATAACAATGAATTAAGTAAAAAGTAAGTTTCCCAAACTGAAATTCCTAAAAAAAAAAAAAAAAAAAAAAAAAAGATAAAGTACAGATATTTGAAAATTCCACCATAATTACAGTTATTTTGGACTTTCATTATAAGTCATGAATTACAGTTGAAAAATTCTTTTGAGCTGTACAGAAAAATGAAAGTCATAAAGGTTTTAAATGACTTGAGGGTGAGTAAATGATGGTAAACTATCCCTTTAAATACTGCAGTGAAGTAAAATACTTGTAAAAATGATATTTTCACTGCAAATTTATACTCTTCTTGCTTTTACAGTATCGTCAAAGGAAGTCCACTTACGGCGTTCCAACAGCAACATCCCAAAGGCCCGTATGAGGACTTTAAAAATGAGCATAGTCATAGTGACCTCTTTCATAGTTTGCTGGACGCCGTACTACTTGCTGGGTCTCTGGTACTGGTTCCTTCCCGAGGATTTAGAAGAGACTGTTTCTCACTCACTCACTCACATGCTGTTTATTTTTGGACTCTTTAATGCGATTCTGGATCCCATCACTTATGGCCTCTTCACCATCCATTTCCGCAAAGGACTGAAGCGCTACTGTCGCAACGCGGTGGTACTCACAGAGTCAGAGAATAATTCCATCATGACGGGCTCATTGAAATGCTCACCATCCCCGTTTCGCATGAAAAGAGTGACCCAGACCGGTCCAGGAGCTGACCCGGAGCAGAATGCGGTGAGTGGGGAAGATAAGAAGCCAGCTGACAGTGAAAACAAGGAATAGTGGCAACCCTACCAATCCAGCCTTGAAAGTGTCATTTGATTAAAGATACGGATGTGAAAAGACAGGCCTTGTACTGGCAGTCTAGCTGCTTGCAAGAACAATGAGACAACAACACACTTCTGCCTGTTCTCCTCAACAGCGTCAGACAGATTTCAATTGAGCCCAAGTGTGTCGCATCTTTTCGTTCATTCGCTGATGAGCTGCCTCAATTACTCAGTTGTATTTAATACCCATCTATTTTCCTGATACAGGTGATTACGTTTTGTAATCATTTGCTCTTTACTAAATACACCAATCACATTGCAGATTAATTAGAACATTTCTAAATGTGGCTTTTGTTGAAAATGTCATTTACATCAAGGGTTTTTTTACATCTCATCTGCAGCATCTCCACTTGCTATCACAAAGGGCATCGCTCTTGAATTACTGAAGAAATTAGTTTAATCTACAAACAAATAAGATGTGTGGATTTAGCGTTTTGAGATATTACAAATGCAAATTCATGTACACTGGTTCTTGAATAATTGTCTGGTGTTAATTGGAAGCGTTCAGTCGTATCTTTTCAGGAATCCTAACCCAAACCCTTGGGATACTATCGTTTAATGTGTAGACTTTACTGGATGAATTCAGAAACACTAACCAGCCCCAAGAGATCTTGCATTTGAAGTCTACACTAGTATTACTGGGCAGTCTCATTAGTATCTGTATTTATGGTGTATACACATACATTTTTTGTATGTTTGGATGTAAGCTGAAATGTACAATATGAATGTACTGACAGCATCAAAAATGTGAACGTGTTTAATCTTTATGAATCTTTTATATTTAGTTTTATAAATGTATATTTACAGTACATTTTATAATTATACATATTTTGAAGCCCACTCCTACCATAAACCTAACCACTATTCAACAATATAGAAATGTAGACAGATAAATGCATAGCGACAATCATTATACCTCGATATACCATTCAAAAGTTTGATACTTTTTTCAGCAAGAATTAAACTGGCCAAAATGACAGTAAAAAAAAAAAAAAAAAATTCTAACGCTGCAAAAGATTTAATTTAAATGCTGTTCCTCCTACTCATCAAAAAAAAAATCCATCCCCCCAAAAACATTTCAACAAGAATATTAAGCAGCAGCTGTTTTCAACAGTAATGATAAGAAAAAATACTTGAGCTCCAAATCAGCATATTAGAATGATTTCTGAAGAATCATTGAAAACTTGAGCAATGGCTGCTGAAAATTCAGCAAAAGTAAATATAAAAAATAAAATAAAATATATTAAAATATTTTTTTTAATTGTAATAATATTTTGCAATATTACTGTTTTTACTGTATTTTTGATCAAATAAATGCAGCCTTGTTGAGTATAAGATAAAAATGAGAAAAAATATATTGGAACGATAATGTGTATATTGTTTAATCATCATAGAAAATCCTTCAAAATTAGAATACAGCACCAGAAATTGCACAGACAAGAATACAGAGGTAAATACAAATAAATAAACCAATTAATTTAATATTTGATATATCTAAAGGGACTTAGTATTTCTTTTCATATGCAGAATGCTTGCATTTTGCATGCTGTCAATACTTCAATAATGTACATTTGAGTGTCTACACAAACATACATAAATTGTACGTGTGCCAGAACCACACGTAAACATTATAAATACCAAAAAATTTATGAAGTTACATTGCAGAACATCATGTCCCTTGCAACTACAACAAACTATTTAGCTTTAAAATGATATTTGATTGACGCATGAGTAGCTCATGAATGTGTTTACATCATACTTCTCAGGGAAGGTGCTTCTTTTGTCACAGGGTATTGAAGTCCAACTGGAGACTGACAAACTGTAAAGCTTTCCTCATTTTAATGTCAGGTGAATACTATCATCTCTGTTGATGTGACGTTATGTGCTCTGACAGTGCTCCATAATCAACAGAACCATGATCATTGCTGTGTGATCAAGTGTGTATTTCTGAGAGAGTCACGTGACGTCTACTAGTTGTGCTTCTTGTGTTTGCCGTGTCACTACAGGGTGTACTTAGGCCTTAATGACCTAGATTTTCAACTTCAGTAAATGTAATAGCCCTGCGAGAAAGTGTACCGAGGAAGAAAATGAAAGGGGAGGGAGTCTTTTCTGTCAGTCTGTCATGGGTGAAGAGAATATATATCTATACACTTGCGTATGTATGTACATACATAGTATCTAGCCATTAAGTGAACCACAGCTGCACTTTAATGTACTAAGTTGGAAACATTACGTACGCATTGAGGCTACAACAGTGCTTGATGGTTTTGCAGTAGGGTTTAAAATGTATTTAGGTATTGTCTGCCTGATTTTCTCATTCTCATTCTATCCATTATATATATATATATATATATATATTTGCTGAAGAGAAGGATTGAGAGATTACATGGAGAAAAAACATTACTGCATCATGATGTGAATATGATATGGTATTTATATGAACTGTTGACATTAATCTAACGAAGAGGTGACAGTGTTAACACCTTATTTAAATGCATGATGTGTTTATGAGAAATAATGGAAATGCTGTTCTTTTCTTTTGTTGTGCATGATATATGATGATATTGTATTGTGTTTCCTTATGTTGTCTGTTCTGGGTTATGTGGAGCAGTAATAAACATATTACATTCATTTACAACATATATATATATTTTTTTTAAATTTATCCACAACTTGCTGAATATTACTGATAAATGTGTAAACAGTCTTATAATAATTTCAAACCATTCTGTTGTGACTTGTAATAAATTTGCAAACCACATTAATGGCAATTATCATGTTCATGAGAATACATATAACAAGCTAAGTGAAACCCAAAAAGCTGAGAAGAAACCTACAACTAAAAACATACATTTAGTTTCTTTCACTGTTCTAGCACATTCACTCTCTTACACTTTCTTCAAGATGCTGCTTTCTTCGCTGCATATTAGAACACATTTATTTTTTATTTTTTTGGCTGTAATGGGCTCTTGAGTTGGTTTCATGGTTCTTTTATAATCCCCCTCAAATCACTGATTTTAACCCTTAAAACTCATTTTTGATCATCAAAAGGACATATTTAACCATTTCTCCCCTGTGATGTCTTAAAATGGCTTGAATATAACTCTACACCTTTACCTCATTTAGTGTATTTGTTGCAGTACACGCATAACACAATACAGACTTGTGTTAAATTCCTTAAATCCACACTATCTTGTCTTTCACTTGGTTAACTGAAGTAGTAAATGCTACACAATGGCAAGTGGCAATATAAGATAGGTTTGAACCAGATACTGATTCTGAAGAACAAGACGGAAGAGTGAATTATGTGTCGATTTATTAGAATGGTAATGCATTTTATGTATTGCTCTCTACAACCTTGAACACATAATGGTAATTGATACCATTAGCCTTTGACTTGACTATGTTATCAAACAGCTAATAATGTGTTGCTAATGTTATACAAACCTTGTTCCTGTTTGCTATCTCAGACAGCTAATGATATGAAAAGTCCCACCCCGCAAAAACTGCATTTTTGAGATTGTCATTGGTACACAGAAATTTCAGCTACGGTGTTCGCTGATGAATTTACACATGGTTTGTCTTTAAGCATATTATACCAGATTAACAACATTCTTTTTTTATAATTATAAAAAATTAAGAATTTTCATTATAGGTTTTTTAGGACAAGTGTATTGGTTTCTTCAGCAGCATGTTTGTTCTGAAACACTAGAAAATAAATCTTAGTGACATTTATAAATGTTTTCCATCAGACAGAAAAAAAAAACTGTTTGGTTCAAACTAGAACCTTAACGTTTATAGCTGAAAATGAGTCAAAAACAAGTGCCCAAGGCTTTTGTGTTCATGTGATATCAATAGGCAAGTGTGTCCTGAAGCTTTGTTCAGTGACAGTGTGAGTAAGGACTGAGAGCTGTGCTTTAACAGTGTAAATCCGTGTTGTTGACGTAGGTAACACTGACGCAGCTGATATAGATCAGTTTTCATTACTGAAAAGAAAAAAAGGCATGAAAGGTAAATGGAAATATGCAACCAACTGCCATAGAAATTTGGATGGCAACATCTAATATTAGATCCGAATAGAGCATTCAATTTAAAAGGGCAAGATGAACTTACAAAACACATTACATCATCAAAACCATGCAGATCCAGCATATTAAAAGAAATACATCCTGAACCTCTACTGAATATCACAAACCTCTCTGGCATTTTCTCAGAACCATATATGTGACCCTTGACAACAAAACCAGTCATAAGGGTCAATTTTTCAAAATTGAGATTTATACATCTAAAAACTGAATAAATAAGCTTTCCATTGATGTATGGGATAGGATAGGACAATATTTGGCCGAGATACAACTATTTGAAAATCTGGAATGTGCGGTGAATCTCGAGGTGCAAAAAAAAAGTCTAAATATTGAGAAAATCACCTTTAAAGTTGTCCAAATGAAGTTCTTAGCAATGCATATGACAGATCAAAAAATAAATTGATATATTTACAGTAGGACATTTACAAAATATCTTCATGGAACATGATCTTTTTTTAATGTCCTAATGATTTTTGGCATTAAAAAAAA
>JAFVLL020041483.1:148900-174005 GCA_021397915.2 Tor tambroides | reverse complement strand
AAGTCCGAAATTTGCGTACTTGGTATTAAGAAACACGCACAGACCTAACGTTACGTCACCAGACCATTTGCCTAATCTTCTCGGTACTTTAGACCGCGATGGAAACGCAGACAGCAACAGGTCTGGGGGAAAAAAGTTCCTGGGACATATTGTTCCAGGTAATTTCGGTGGAAAAGCGGCTTATGTTTCACAGAACTAATCGTTGCCTGGGTTGCGTAGGCTACGTATGTGTAGGGCGGATCTATCAAAATAGGGGCGAGACCCTTTTGGGGTAGGGGCGTGTTTGTTTTGGTGATTTCAAATATCAACATTGGCTTCCAGAAATTGCTTACCCTGCCTTTAAGCCATATTGTGCTTTCGCTTTTAGTCCATTTGACAGATACTGTGCCAAAGCATAAAGGCCCAAAACACAACTTCAAAGACCTTTTATGTTAGAATTAGAAGTTTAAATATATTTTAAAAACTACACTTTTTGCCCAGAAGACCTACTGTGTTGTTTCATATCGTCATGTGACCACAATAATATCGAGACAGTTTTGCTATCGCGATATCACTATAATATTGTTACATCCCTACTTAAAAGCATTTTTAGCTGGTGAAAATACTAGTGTTCTAATCAGTTTGGCCACCACTGTAGCTCAGTATCTGTGTAACGTGTGTTTTTCTGTACAGAATGAACGAAATGAGTCTCTCTCCCACTGAGAATAAGGTTTACTTTGGACAGCTGCTGGGAATGTGTGATCAGATCAGCTTCCCGTTGGGTGAGTGGAGAGAAGAGAAGAGCAGATCAGTTCAGATCTAATGTTGTTTCTTGATGCTGATGGTGTTTATCTGTTTTTGTGAGCAGGTCAGGAGGGATTCCCGGTGTACAAGTATGTGCCGTACGGCCCGGTGAACGAGGTCATCCCGTACCTGTCTCGCCGAGCGCAGGAGAACCGCGGCTTCATGAAGGGTTCGCAGAAAGAGCGCAGCCTGCTGTGGAAGGAGCTCAAGCGCAGACTCTTCAGTGGACAAATGCTCTACAAACCAGCGTATTAAAACCACTAATTACCATAAACTGTATTTAACACATGGACCTATTTCTCTGCTGGAGAGCATAATCATGTCAGTGTGGGAAAATGGACATTTTATAGTTTTATAGTTTGTTATCAGTGGCTGTAATATGAACTGGAGTTAAAGACAACATGAAATCGCATTTGCACTGCATTTAACTTCTGCAATGTGGCATGAAAGAGAAAGTGTGAAACAGGAGAAAATAATATTGCATGGAACTTAATCAGATGAAAAGCAAACATTTAGGAATATATATATATATATATATATATGTACACACACAGATTATTTTTCTTATTTTATTTGTCCCATACCACCCATTATCCAATTTAATATAAATTAAAATTTATTCCACATAACCCATTATCCAATGAAAGCAAACGTTTAAACAATATATTCATTTTTATTTATTATTTTCTTATTTTATCACATATAACCTGTTATCCAATGAAAAGCAAACTTTTAGAAATATATTCATTTTTGTTTATTTTCTTATTTTATCACATAACCCCTTATCCAATGAAAAGAAAAAAAGTGTAAAATACTGTTTAAATATTTGTATTTTATTTTGTCAACACAGTTTATTATCCGATGAAAAGAAAAAAATTGTATTTTTTTTTTAAATTAAGTCTATTTTATTTTATATTTCATTCCACAACAAATTGTCAGATGAAAAGCAAATATTTTAAAATATATATTAAATGTTTTATTTTATTAAACAGAAAGTGAAACAAAGTTCAGTGGGAAATAACACAGGATAGGCCAGTTGCATAAACTTAGCCTCAATGTTAAGACTGCGTCTTAAAAACTAGTCTTACTAACTTGTAAGACTAGTATAAACCTTTAATGCAACCAGCCACAGGACTGTAATTAGGTGAGACATATTAAGTTATGATGTTAACTTTGGTTACTTGAACAGAAAAGATAAGTATGTCAGATATGGACAAGTTAGTAACAACAATTCATGTTGTCTTTAAATCAGCTGTTAATCATTCCACTGCTTATGTTTGGAACAGCACACTATCATACTCATTCTATGTTTACAGTGCGTTCAGATGCTGTATCAGACACACCACTGCTAGTGTGACAAATGAAACAGTATCAGCTGCCATTTCCAATCTCAAGCCTCTTTATAAAACCACAAAACATCTGTATTTATTTCAAAGATCACATGCAACACAGTAAGATCGTGTAACAGTACTGTAACATACTACTGGATAAAACTCGTTGCATATTGCATACCATTTTAGGTTTGACCTGTTGATTATTTCTGACGCACATGGGCTATTTTCATACTGACAATGAAGAGTTATTTTTTATGTAGTTCATAGTCCTTTGATCATGTAATATTAACAGACATTTTTAGCACTGGATATTCTGTTAACTGTATGATTATTTATGTAAGTTAGTTGTTTTGCTGCTTTTAAATGTACGTTTGGGTCTGAAAATGAGTTTGGATGAAGTGTGCATGTGAATCTTTACTGCTCTTTTTATGTAAATAATGAAATGTGTTTGTATAATATAGCAACAGCTCTCAGTTCTCACGCCTAGATGATTTTAGACATTTTTGCACTGTTTCTAACCAAATGAAATGATGGCTGTATGTAAACGTGTAATGTAAAAATGTCAGTTATTACAAATGTTGACCTATTTGTTGGAGTTTGTCATTTTGGTGTATAGTTATGTCATATGAACTGTCAAAAAATATATTTTACAAATGCATGCATAATGAATAACCAGGTCTCATATGCATGGAAGGAAAAGACTTTTCTATTAAAAGCAGTCATTTAAAAATATACTTGTAGAAAATGAGTTGTATATGATAGTTTAAATCCTGTGCTAGTTTATTTTAGGGTGTGATGTGTTTGTACACTGTTTTCTAACATTAACCTTGCAGTGCATTTAGTTTGATTATGTAAACAGGATCATCATGAACACCCTCTTACAAAACAGATCAGGAAGTGGTTTTATTTTTCTGCTTCTGCCATGCCGCGTCTACAAAGTACCTGAGCAAAGCAATGAGGAAATGAAAGGGCCCGAGGCATTCATGTCTGAGTAGACTGTCGAGTTGGATTTTTGGAGTGAAAATGGAGTCGCTCTCTGTGGAAGAGCTGTCTTGTCCTGTGTGCTGTGAGATCTTCAGATCTCCTGTGTTTCTGTCATGCAGTCACAGCGTCTGTAAAGACTGTCTTCAAAAGTTCTGGAGAAGCAAGAGAACTCAGGAGTGTCCGGTCTGCAGGAGAAGATCATCTAAAAGTGATCCTCCTGGAAATCTTGTGTTGAAGAACCTGTGTGAGTCTTTCTTGAACGTTGAGGATGTTTGTGATTTGCATGGTGAAAAACTCAAACTCTTCTGTGTGGAGGACAAAGAGTCTGTGTGTTTAGTGTGTAGAGATTCAGAAAAACACACTCATCACAAATTCAGGACAATCAGTGAAATTCTTCCATCTTACAAGGTAAGAAAAAAAACTTGTTTCAAATGCAGAGAAATACCTTGCTATACAAATGAAGCAATTATAAATAATTTATATTGTATATATAATGTAAATTATAATAAAGTAATAGACATCCATATATATATATATATAAATATGGATGTCTATTTATTATAATTTACGTTATATATCAATAAATAAAAATTAATGAATGTAAAATAAATTATAAATATTAAATATATTCAAATCTGTTCAATATATTTATATAATTTTAATACGTTTATTAATATTTGTAGAATGAATTTTGTTAATACTTATGAAATACATTTGTATATACGTGTGTGTGTGTGTGTGTATAAACATATTAATATTTACATTATATCGAAATTAATAAATTTAAAGAAAATTATAAATATAAAAATCTAATTAATATATTCAAATGTATTAAATAAATATTAATAACATTAAGAAATTTCAATTCTTAATATTTATATATATTATAAAATATATTACTATATTAATATATTTTTTGTTTATTTATATATATATATATATATATATATATATATATTAAAATGATATCTATATAAAATAATATCTGTCTATCTATCTATCTATAGTGTATCTATATACAATAAGAAATATGACCACTACTTACTTCCTGATATTAAGTATTATATTAAACAATTTAACAATAAATATTATATATATATATATATATAAAATATATTAAAAAACACTACATCCAAAAATTACAAATTATATGTGTGTGTGTGTGTGTGTGTGTGTGTGAAATAAAAAATAATAATATTAATATATTCTATAATATATATATATATATATACATATATATATATATATAAAATATGACTCTTGTTGACATTCCTTGTGAATATTTTGGACTAAGGATAACATGCAGAGGGATTTTCACCCATTTTTACTTGATTAAATTCTAGGAGGAAGTCAGTATCACACTGAAGTGCTTACAAGAAAAGCTCAAGCACACAGAGGAAGTAAAAGGAGAGTGTGAGGAAGCAGTTCAGCACATCCAGGTGAAGATACAGTCAAATACTGGACCTTCAGCACACTCAACACAAAACCCCACTGAATCTTATTTCTGTTTTTCTTTGAGACTCAAGCTCAGCACACGGAGCGTCGGATAAATGAGGAGTTTAAGAAGCTTCATCAGTTCCTCATCGAGGAACAAGAGGCAATAATCACTGCAATGTGGGAAGAAGAGGAGCAGAAGATTCAGACGATGAAGCAGAAGCTGGAGGAGATGAACACACAAATCTCAGCTCTTTCAGACACCATAAAACACATCGAGGAGCGAATGAAAGCCAAAGATGCCTCGTTTCTAAATGTGAGAACTGGTTTTTGAATTTGATAATCATCCAACCTGTCAAATTCTAACAATGTGTATAAAGATTTATTTTATATCATTTCATTTATGCAAAGATTTTTATGGGAGGTGGAATCATGAGGTCAGTTATTTTAATACATGAATATTAAAAGCTTTTAAGTCATCTGGAAGCCCCTTTGGAAGTTTGTTGATCTCCAGTTGGGCCCCTGGTTGAGAATCACTGTTATGGACTGTTTCTGAGGAACTGCTAACGGATATTTCTGGTGTGATAAATTATTTTCCATTTTTTCCCCCAGAACTTTGAAGCCACAATGGAAAGGTAAGTGTTCTGCCTCCTGTCACTCTCTTCTCTATGGCTGTGAACTCAAACCCAGACTGATTTTTCAGAGCCCGGAGCCCACAGCAGGAGCCTCACATGAGTCCTGCGGCTTTGATTAATGTGGCAAATCACTTGGGCAACCTGACATTTGGAGTTTGGCTGAAGATGCGAGATATTGTCCAAAATGGTGAGTCTTTACAGGACTGGGTTTATAAATAAAAAATATTGATTTCTTGCATGGAACGATCCTCATTTTGATGAACCGCTATCGTTTCTCAAAGGAACACTCCACTTTTTTTGAAAATAGGCTCATTTTCCAACTCCCCTAGAGTTAAACAGTTGAGTTTTACCGTTTTTGAATCCATTCAGCCGATCTCCGGGTCTGGCGGTAGCACTTTTAGCTTAGCTTAGCATAGATCATTGAATCAGATTAGACCATTAGCATCTCGATCAAAAATGACCAAAGAGTTTCGATAATTTGTTTAACTCTAGGGGAGTTGTAAAATGAGCTTATTTTCAAAAAAAGTGGAGTGTTTCTTTAAATCCCATGAGTCGATCTAACGTTATGCTGTTTTCAGTTGATACCTGAACAAAATGTTACCAATAAATCGCAGTATGCTTCGTGCTTTGATGCTTTTAAGATGAAATAAACTCTCAGCTTTCAAATTCTGTTAGTTTTATTACGAAATTCAAACAATATGCTAAATACCGTTTTGACGCTAATGTAACTAGCTTGACCGATTACTGTAGCGTCACACGAACCGATCATCGCTTCCTCGATACTACTACTGTAGTTACAGCACGAAATAAACATGAATGAACATCAGAAGGCATGTTTAAAGAAACAGAACAACTTAGCCTACTGAAACGTTTCAAGTCTCATGTAATGCTCCAGCAGTGTTTCTTTTAATTCTTCTTCTTCTTCTTATGGAGTTTCTCTTTATTCGTCATGTAAAGAGTTATAACCACTGTTTAAATGTTTATATTTCAACAAAAAACGGGAGTAGAAACATAATTAGAGTAATTATAATCCTATTTTATAAAAAAAACTCCCATATGTGCAATTTAAATGTTTGTTTACAAATCACTTTAATGTAATGTACAAACTGACAGTGTTAGCTGCATAGTTTAACAGCGATTTTTTTCTTGAGAAAACCCTGACAATGTACCTGATTGCCTATATATCCAAGTTAATCGATATTCAACCAGATTGAATTGAGATAGAAATTGAAATTTGTCTCAATACCCAGCCATAATAGCCTACATGTGTTATGTGCATATATATACATGACATTTCTAACTCTTGATTGTTTTGTCTCATCAGCTCCTGTGATTCTGGACCCCAACACTGCACACTCCGAACTCAAGCTGTCTGATGATCTGACCAGTCTGACGTGGAGCACAGACACTCAAGTCTTTCCCGCTAATCCAGAGAGATTTGACGTCTATCCTTGTGTTCTGGGCTCTGAAGGCTTTATCTCAGGAACACACTGCTGGGATGTGGAGACTGGCGACAATACACACTGGACTGTAGGAATAACCACAGCATCCAACCCTAGGAAGGGATTTACATTCTTTGGCAAAGATGTCTGGTGCGTGTGGTACAAAAATAAAGAATATTTCTCATATTACCAAGACCAAGCCTACACTCCTATTAGTGTTAAAGAGAAGCTGCAGAGGGTGAGAGTTTTACTCGACTGGGATCAAGGAAAAGTGTCTTTTTCTGATCCTGTAACCGACACTCATCTGTGCTCATTCACAACAACCTTTACAGAGAGACTCTTTCCGTTCTTCTCTAGCGTTTGTGTCACTTCTAGTCTGAGGATCCTACCAGTTCAAATATGTGTAACTGACAAGCACAGTTATATGTGATTTTATGCTGTAAATGATGTGCATAATAAAGACTTTTATTATGTTTTCTTAATTTCCTGAGGTTTTTAAATACAAAATTGCTTATTTGCATATATATAATAAATAAAAAAATGAATGCAAACCTTTTGTTTATGATAATAATAAATGAAAGATCAATTCTGACAAAATACAAGCTTTTAATGAGGCTTTTTTTTTTTTTTTTTTTCCTTTTTTCAACACCTGTGGCCTAGACATGACTTCAGAGAATTAAATATAATAATCTTGGAAAAGGTATATTAAAGCATCGTTTTATAAATGAATAACATTTTAATACATATTTCTTTTTATATTTTTATTTTTATAACACATTAAGTTTGAATAAAGATGGACATACACTGTAATATATATATATATATATATATATATTTGTAAATAAAGATTATTGGAGTATATTATAAATCTATTTCAGTTTATCTACTTTAAAATGTTGTGTTTAATTCAGTGTTTTACTTACCATTTCTTTGTAATTATTTTTGAAATTTACATCTAATTTCTGACAGAAAATAGTTTCTACTTTTTTGTAACATCATTGACCAAAACAGGGTTTTTTAATCTTTTAGATAAATATGATCATACTTGTGCGAGGGACCCCATTCTAAAATTTACAGAGAAGCTGTATGTTTTTATATTTATCATCATATAAAGACCCAAATTATATTGTAAAATAATAATAATAAAAGTGTGTAAAATTTTATTTGAAAAGTGATACGTTTTTTTCCAAATCACTATAATGGTGTTCCATATATTTATTTGTTTATTTTAATTCTTTTTAAGGTTGATTTCAATCAAATTCTTTATTTAGTTTAATCTTTTTTTTTTTTGTTTTTCTCTAAACTTTTCCACGGACCCCCAGCACCAGCTTGCGGGCCACTAGGGGTCCCTGGAACCCGGTTTGAAAACCTCAGAGCGGAACGTCCATCCTCATAGAGTTTCTGCACGGATCCTATTGCCGTAACACACACGACAGAAACTTCCATCGGCATGGTTGTCTCATGGTACAGTTATAGGTAGCTCTTATAGTAATTTTTGCGTTGAACGTTTTTAAACTACCCTAATAAATTCTCAGAGAGTGATATATATTTTCCACACATATATTTACTATTTTCCGCGTTACCATGTATGTCACAGGTCTGCGTTAACGCTAGAAAGCTTTAAAATAACATGTTACATCTGGTGAAATTTATTCATTCCAGTCAGTTCGTGTTAAGTGCAATATCGAAAAAAGCTGAACAACACCTTAGGGTTTTATTAGTTATTAGGTTAGTTAGATGAAACCTTAAGATGTCTAAAGGTAAGCTGAAGAAACATGTAGAAAGTGTTCAGACTAATGGTCAGTCAAAACAGAAGAAGAAGAAAAAGAAACCTGAAAACAATAAAAAGACGTTCTTCTACGATACCAAAACAGTTGTAAAGAAGAAAACGAAACCAACAACTGTAAACTCAAACATTACGCTCCCCACTAAAGCTGAAGAGTATTCCTGCAACTGGAAGAAGTTACTGCAGGTAAGAATTATTTACCATGGTAAATTCATATTGAATTCCTGTATTAGTAATTCTGAATGAGAAATACATGTCAGCTGTTTTTACATTTGTTGTGTGTGTGTAGACTCTCGCTGCAAAAGCCGAAAAGAAGGATGAAGACACAAAACAGGCGAAAGATGCAAACATTAAAGGAAAGCAGCTTCAGAAGATGCCGTCTGTATCCAAAGACTCTCATAAACCAGATCAACACTTCAAAAAACCAGCACAGACTGTCAAAACTGCTTCTGAGACATCTGAAAGAGTAGAAAAAGATGGAGAACAACAGAACGGAAAAGACTCCACCAGACACAAACAATTCAAAGCAGAGAAGAGGAAAAGAAAGGATGAAAAAGAGAAACATATAAACAAAAAGAAGAAAGTGGAAGAGGTGGAAAAGAAGACAGCAGAGTATGTGTGTGTTTTAATGATGCTTCATTTCATATGACTGTTCTATGGAAGATTGTTTCTGCCATGGAATAAAAAAATAAAGTTAATTGTAATATTTTTATCTCACAGTTCAGACTGTTATTCTCACAGTTTTGAGTTTGTGTAACACAACTCTAGATTGTGAGATATAAACGGTCAGTTGACTCGAAAAAGTCAGAATTGTGACCCTGGACCACAAAACCAGTAATAAGATTTCTACATCATCTGAAAGCTGAATAAATAAGCTTTCCATTGATGTATGGTTTGTTAGGATAGGACAATATTTGACTGAGATACAACTATTTGAAAATCTGGAATCTGAGGGTGCAAAAAAATCAAAATACTGAGAAAATCACCTTTAAAGTTGTCCAAATGAAGTTCTTAGCAATGCATATTACCGATCAAAAATTAAGTTTTGATATATTTATGGTAGGAAATTCACTAAATATCTTCATGGAACATGATCTTTACTTAATATCCTAATGATTTTTGGCATAAAAGAAAAATGGATCGTTTTGACCCACACAATGTATTTTTGGCTCTTGCTACAAATATAGGCCCAGCGACTTGAGACTGGTTTTGTGCTCCAGGGTCACAATTGTGAGATAAAAGTTGTAATTACCTTTGTTATTTTTTAATTCCATGGCTGAAAAAAACAACAACCTTGAATTGTAACATGTGAACTCAGAATAGCGAGGAAAAAAAAAAAATCTGTGAATTTTGAAAAAATGGTCTGAATTGCAACATATAAACTCTATAAAAACATCAATTCTAAGAAAAAATCCAAAATTTCAAGGCATAAACTCGGAATATTGAGAAAAGAAGTCAAAATTGCAAGACATAAAACTGGACGTGAGAAAAGTTTTCATTTTTTAAACCCACATCCTTAAATTTGAAAGTCAGCTATATTTATATTTAATATTATTTATATTCATTTATACAGTGAAAAATAATCCTATGTGAAAATATTATTTATTTTTTACATTAAATTATGATGTCTTTTTCCACTCACTGTTGTACTGTTTCTGTTAGATTTATTTATTTTAATCAATTCCTTATTTCAAAATAAATTTAAAAAGTTAAAACTGTGAACCGTAAACTCAGAATTCTGAGAAAAAAAGTCAAAATTGTGAGAGAAATGTGGAATTCAGATGGAAAGAAAGTCAAGATTGCGACATGTGAACAAGCAATTATGAGCAAAAAAGTGTCAATTGTGAGAATAGCTTTTATTTATTTAATGGTGAAATCAAGCTTCCATGCTGTCCTCTTTAAACACTGTTTCCTCTTAGGCCTGATATCTGGTTTGATGATGTGGACCCTGATGACATTGAGGCGGCTTTGGGGCCCGAGGCTGCAGACGTCGTACGAAAACGTAGCGGAATGCTGAAGTCCAGTGCAGAAATCACAGAGAAAATCCTGGTGAAAGAGTGCGCGTTTGAGGGGTGAGACACCTGCAGCTCTCTGGGTAATGATCAGTTTTGAGGAAAGTGGTGTAATCTTACGGCTGTTGTTGTGATGGTGATTTCAGATTGACCCGTGCTGTTGCTATGGACTGTGAGATGGTGGGAGTCGGGTGTGACGGGGAGGACAGCATTCTAGCACGAGTCTCCATTGTTAACCACTTTGGGAAATGCATCTATGATAAATACGTCAAACCCACGGAACAGGTTACAGACTACCGGACAGCTGTTAGCGGCATCAGACCGGCGGACATCGAAAACGGTCCGGACACCACATAGTAGAACTAAATAGAATTTCTCTATTGCATTTGAAAAATATGATGAAACAGTTGTTTGTATGGATTAAGAATGGAGTAAGAAAATAAACAAGTATTTCTTGTATGCATCCTGCAATTTTGAGTTAACGTCTCGCAATTTCGACATTTTTCTCAAAATTGCATTATAATACAATTTTGACTTTATTTCATGTAATTTAGAGTTTATATCTTACAAGTTTGAGTTAACATTTCACAATTCTGATTTTTTTTCTCAAAATTGTGATTTACACAATTCTGAATTAATATCACAATTCTTGACTTTTTTTCCTCAGAATTGCAGGTTTATAACACAATTCTGACTGTATTGTCAATTATGAGCTAACGTCTCACAATTCTGACTTTTTTCTCAAAATTGTGTGTTTATAACATAATTGTGACTGTATTTCTTACTATTTTGAGTGAACACAGTTCTGAATTTTTCCACAGTGTCAGGTTTATAACACAATTCTGACTAATTCTGAGTTTATATCTCTCAATTTTTAGCTAACCTCTTCCAATTCTGATTGTTTTTTCAAAATTATGTTTTTGACACACATCTGACTGTATTTCTCACAATTTTATATATTTTTATATTTCCGTCGAAATATGCATTTTATAATGCAGACAGATATTTTTGTCCAGAAAAACAGGCGACCCCTAAAAGAAATATGAACTCAGAATTCTGAGAAAAATGGCAGATTTGGGAGATTATAAGATATAAATTCAGAATAGTGAGATTAAAAAGTCACAATTACCGTTTTTGTATTCTGTGGTGGTAACGGGCTTCTGTACGTTTGAGATTATTTATTGTTCTTCATATGACTGACAGGTGAGGACATCAAGACAGTCCAGAAAGAAGTGGCTCAGATTCTGGAAGGAAGAGTATTAGTGGGACACGCCATTCACAATGACTTAAAGGTACAGTACACACAAAAAGGCCATTGTTACGCTCATATCGTTTCAAACCTGTATGCGTTTTCTGTGGAAAACAAACACCAAAAAAAGAACGGTAAAACTGGTCCATATAACAGCATACAGGAACGTAATGGCTCGAGAGCGACTAATGATGACGTTTTCAGATGAAATATTCCTTTAACCAATGTCAGATTTATTTTAAACACCTTTGTTAGATTTTGCTGCTGGATCATCCCAAGAAAATGATCAGAGACACACAGAAATACAAACCATTTAGGCAGAGAGTAAAGGTATGAATCGCTAAACACAATTTACAGGGAACTGATAAATAAACATGCAGTTAGAGAATTCAGGTCATTTTAACTGTCAATGTCTCCTTCCTTGTCCTCTTTCTCAGAGCGCACGTCCTGCATTGCGGGTTTTATGCAAAGAGATTCTCAATGTTAAAGTCCAGCAGGGTGAACATTCATCTGTAAGTCTCTCATCAACATCTAAGAAATATGAAACCCTTTTCTCCATTATTTCAAACCATTATGATTACCAATGTTGAAAACAGTGTTGCTTCATATTTTTGTAGAAACTGTGATAACTTTTTCTGGATTCTCCTATGAATAGAAAGAAAATATGAATCTTTTGTAACATTATGAATGTCTTTGCTGTCCATTTTGATCAATTTAATGTTGTGTGTGCGTGACAGGTTCAGGACGCTCAGGCCACTATGAGGTTGTACACGCTGGTGAAGAAGCAGTGGGAGGCGGATCTTAAAGCCGCCCGGACGGGTCGGTTTCAGAAGGACCCGCGAAAACCCAAAGCTCCTAAAAATCAGAGTAAAACTCCAATCAGCCAATAAAAACTACAACAGACTGAAACTGAAC
The DNA here is from genome assembly GCA_021397915.2 of Tor tambroides. Taxonomy (NCBI): domain Eukaryota; kingdom Metazoa; phylum Chordata; class Actinopteri; order Cypriniformes; family Cyprinidae; genus Tor; species Tor tambroides. Next base: position 161,431 of record JAFVLL020041483.1, on the reverse strand, counting down.
ATGGATCTGAGCAGGGAACTACTTTATTGACGTGGATCGTTCTGGAGTATCACCATCTTTTGATGAACTGTGTTTCATATTCCTGTCTGAATGTCTCTCAGTTTGTACTTTGAACCTATCTTCTGTTATTTAAGGAATGAGACCATCCAACTGTTACATATGATCAGTAATTTAAATGTTAATTTTCCATTCTGTTTAAAACTGTTATAGGAGACTTTCCATAGTTTTCTATCTGAACTACTATTAAAGACGCCACACTTGATGTGCACAATGTGTTGGTTTCTTACAGTCATGATTACACTAATAAAGGCATTGAATTATGCTGAATTCTTAAAATCCACCAAGCCACTAATTTTAACCATTAAAACTAATCAAAATGACATACTTAAATTTTTTTCCCACGTGAAATTTCTACACCCTTACCTCGTTTAGAATCGCGGGTTATGAATATTTAATTTAGCCCCGCCCCCATTCATTAAATTGCGTCAGCTCGGACCTGCTCCGTAGAAAACGTTACAAAATAGTGGACTAATTCAGTCATATAAGTTTAAACCTTAAACTGATTCTGTCGCTATCTACAAAGTCGGACACATAATGGTAATTAATATCATTAGCCTTTGGCTTGATTACGTTATCAAACAGCTAGTATTTTGCTAATCTTACACAAAATGTTCTTGTGATATGCTAATGATATGAAAAGTACCACCCGGCAAGCTGGCTTGCAGAAATGATGTTGGTTGATGAATTTGCACATGGTTTGTCTTTAAGCATATTAAAAACACCAGATATAGCTACGTTATTTTTATTTATTTATTTTTTTTTACCACTGGGTCTTTAAAAGTAGTAGTTAAATCATACCTTAGATATGGGATGTTAGAAACTCTTATAGAAACAGAAAAAGAAAGCCAGGAGGTCAGAGACAAAAGTCTTTATTTAGCTCATGGGAAAAACAGAAAAAAGACCTTTTTATACATCATTGCAAAGTCAATCAGTTACATATCACTGATCTAACACAAATACACAGAGGGACAAGATCACTGCTGAACAGCTAATGACAAATTCAAGTTTAGGTTGTGCCAAACAATTTTGGTGTTTCAAAATCTCTTCCCTTCGTTCAAGTCAGTAGTGTTGTGTTTGTGAGATACAGAAGCATTTCATTATGTTTTCACATTCAGGAGATGGAAAAACTAGTTCCAGCTTTAGGAAAACTTTGCTTCCAAATCTGGAAAATGTAAGTTAGTGCTAAATAATAGTTAATTCCACAATACGTCTAGGTGGACATTAAAGTTGCGCTGGTTTGTGTGCTGGTGGAGATTGATCAAGATTACAAGGCTCAGATGTGTTATTAGAGATCATTTTACCTGCTGAACATTCATGCAAAACACTTTAAAATTAGTGAAAAGTTTAGTGAAAGTTTTTCATGAAAGCATGTGAGCATCTAAAAGGATGAATCTCACAAACACCAACATAACATTTATATGGAAGCCTGATTCTGCCATGATAAAAAAGGTAATTGTGACTATTTTTGAAATTCTGAGAAAATGTTGTTTTTTTTTTGCAATTCTTATTTTCTTCTCAGAATTGTGAGATATAAACTTATTTCGGGAAAAAAAGGCATAATTGCCCCCCCCCCCAATTCCAAGTTTACATCTCACAATTGTTTTCTTTTTTTAGTTTCTGCCACAGAATAAAAAATAAAAATGGTAATTGTGACTTTTTTTGCGAGTTTATTTCTCATAATTGCAATTCTTACAATTCTGATATAAACCCACAAAAAAAGTCTGAACTGTAAGATATAAACTCAGAATTGTGAGATTAAAAAAACCAATTACATTTTTTAAATTATCTTTTCATTCTGTAGCGGAAATGGGCTTAATTCATTTATTAATTAATAATAAATGAATGTATTTTTTTTAAATAAATGTGCTTAATTAGCATGAAAAAAACACTGAAAAACACAAAATTGTAGGTGAAATACAATCTAGACGTCCTTGACCAGTTTCATGAAATTCACCCTTTAAAGACGAAAGGCAGTAAGTGTGTGAACACTACGGTAAGAACATGACCTCTGACCTCCACACTATAGTTCTTTTATCTTGAAGTTTGAACCTTTGGCTTTCAAACCAGCGGTCAGTGTTGAGACTGGCTCAGATAGATGCAGAAACAAGCAAACAACACGTCATCACAGCATCAACAAACCCAATCCTTTCTTATTCCAGAAAAGAAGCCCTTCTTCAGTGCAGCAAGAGATGCATGGCTTCAGAGGAAAGACAGAAACACACGCAAGTTCCTGAAGACGGAAGGTAAACGGCTTGAAATGCACCTCATCATTCAGAAAAACACTCACACAAGCTCTCCAACAGACTTCAGTCAGGGTAGTGCCATATTTAATTTCTGGCAAGAATGAAATTGAGGCTGTGAGGGACTAAAGTACAGCGCATTCAATGGATTTTACTGTCGTTTGACAACAAACCGATTGTTGAGCTGATGAAACATCTTTACAAAAAAACCTTCAGTGGATAAACAGTTTTGAAAGTTGTGAAAACTACATGATATAGGACCTTTATACAGTGTGTGCCATTTGAAAGACTGTAAATCTCTCTCTCACAGCCTTGTTTTCATCTGTGTTAAATTCAATATGGCGTCTAACCTGATTAACATCTATGAAACGAGCGCAGATCAGACTCTCAAAGACACTCTATCACCAAATATCAAATAAAGAAAGTGACAGCGAGATTTTAGAGCAGCGCATAGCAAAATTACATTCCACCGTTTCTTACGAACACCAAACATGCTGCAGCAAAGGATTCTGGGTAAAGGCCAGTTAGCAGAGGCACAGAAACACACTTCATTTTAATCCCTGCAGAGGCCCTGCAATTGCCCAAACACTTTTTTTTTTTTTTTACCATGCCTACACATTAAAATACAAGTTTGTTTTGTTCTTCTAAAAGATTTACTTGTCACAAATGTTCAGAACAAAGAATTCTGGGAGAAAATCCCAATGGCCAAAAGTTCCAATTCCCTGCGCTGGTGTTGAGGCGGTTTGATACGAGAGACGAAGACGTTCGCTGAAGTTAATCTCCAGCTTTGGGTTAACAAACTAAAATACATCGGTTTTTATAAAGTGAGATGTAAATTAAATCAATACTTTTAAAAAAACAAATGTGCATGAGAGCGCGACTGAAAACAAATTCACTTAAAACTCATTTTATTAAATAAATCCTACACAACCTGATTTGCGCTGACTGACTCGCGCTGTCAGAGGTCAAAGGTTAGCTTAAATACATCCCAACAAACTGTGAGACACTCAGTCAGGTAACGCCTGTAGCTACGTGAAGGGAAACAGAGAGGAGAAGGATGCAGCGGAGGTAGAGGAGGTGAGGTGAAGAGAGGAGGTTCACGGCACTGAACCGTCTGTCGTTCCGGGCGGTTTCTCTTCGTCGCCCTGTTTTTGGTGCTGCAATCGAGCGTAGCTCACTGCGTCACCTCTGAAACACAGAAAGGGCACAATCTTTTAGTTAATAATGGCAAAATGTATTATGAAGAGATACTCAGTGAAGAAATGTTTTGTTCTGTGCAAGTAAATGCAAAAATGAGCTCACTTCTTTCCAAGGGATGCGAGTCCGTACAGCACTCCTGTAGCAAAAGCGATGGCGTTACCAAACAGAGTTGTGATGGAAAAGCTCAGAAAGACGGGAAACAGCGCCATCCTGAGGGAAAAAGAAATCAGGGTTAATTCTGGTAAATCATAATAAATAAAAAAAAAAACAGTAACAGTAATTAATACACTACTGTTTCAAGGTTTGGGGTTGGTACTTTTTTAAGAAATTTGTATTTTTATTCAGTGGATGCATTAAATTGATCAGAAATGACTGTAAGGACATTTATAATGTTACAAAAGATTTCCATTTCAAATAAATGCTGTTCTTTTCAATTTTCTAAATATCAAAGAAGCCTGAAAAAAATGTAACACGGTTTCCACAAAAATGTGAAGCAGCTCGGTGATAATCAGAAATGTTTCTCGAGCAGCAAATCAGCATATTAGAATGATTTCTGAAGGATCATGTGACACTGAAGACCGGAGTAATGATGCTGAAAATTCAGCTTTGCATCACAGGAATAAATTACATTTTAAAATATATTCAAATAGAAAACAGCTATTTCAAATTGTACTAATATTTTACAATATTACTGCATTTTTTATTCAAAAAATGCAGTCTTGATGAGCAGAAGAGACTAAAGTAAAAAAAAAAAAAAAAAAAAAAAAAACCTCACCAATCCCAAACCTTTCAATGGTGTTCATTATATATTAACTAATGCTAGTTTATGCAACTAATGTTATTAACTAATTAATTAACATTAAACGCTCTAATAGTATTGTTCACTGGGGTGTAGAGGGTCTGTGAAAGTTTAGAGAGCAAAAAAAAAAAACAAACAAAAAAAAATTGTACAAAAAGAGAAATAAAGAAATAATAAAAAATAAGATTTAAATAAATAGTACTATAATGAGTATAAAAACAGCATAATGTAACTTCATAAAAAATTGAAAGAAACTAATGTAATGTAGAATATTTATTAATCATTAATGAAAAAAATCATTATTAATCATGTCATTAAAGGATAAGGCCTCTGCTTTATAATTTCACACACATCATTGGGTTGCACTGATATTTGCAGTCCAATTTATTGATTTGATTTAGACAGTTACACTTGTTAGTGTACAAATTTCTCCTGTAAGACAAACAGCTCAGTAGACGATTTAGCTTTCAGAGCTGCCATGTGTCTCCTGGATAAAGACCACTTTTTGTTTCACAGTAAATATGTATTAGTTACACAATAACATTAAGTGTCCAGTGAAACGAACAGCTGTAAGCTGCACTCACCCGCAATAAAACAGGGCTTTCTGCCAGGGCTTCAGACGGTCTGCACGCGCCGCTATAGCATTCGCAAACTCTACAAACTGGCAACAGAACGGCACCTCACACAGGAACAATACAAACGCTGTCAACCTGAGGGAAAAGAGAGACGGTTCATCTTCTGAATGACTTACATACATGGCTTAATGAACACTGGGAACTGAAATGCAAGTTCTTACACCATCCAAACTCCAGCCGCGATGTTTAACGGATTCACTGTGACGCAGTTCCAAATGCCCATTGTTGCACACGCTAGAAAAAAAAGACAGAAAAGTGTTACGTTTTTGAAAGTAGCATCCATGTTTGTCATGTAAACAATAAAAACAATCTGATTAGTGGTAAATCAAAAGAGGTTTTTCCAGTAACTGTTATGATAACCTCAAAATAACTAATATTTGCTCTATAGCAAATATTTATATAATTATATTTATTATAATAGCAAATATAATATATAATATTTTATTATAACAGCAAATATTTAATAATTAAATAAATCATAATAAATAAAAAAAATACAAATAATAATTTTAAAATAAAGAAATGTGGTCCAGGAGTGTTAAGTGTTCAAGGAAAAGTGTAAAAATTTATCCCCTAAAAAAAGAAAATAATAATAATAATAATCTAAAATTATAACCAAACAAAATAAATAAATAACCTTGATGAAAATAAATAAATATTTTTTTAAAAATGATTAATATAAAATAATATAAAATTTGATTTAAAGTAAGTCTATTACTAATATGATTAAGCAATTATGTGGTCAGGATCAACTTTTACATGTTGTTCAAAACACGTTCAAAAACACACGGAAAGGAGCAGCTGGTTGGCTGGATGGAACGCAAGCTTTTGTTGGGTTTGATGAGCAGCTGCTTCTGTCATCTGTGTCTCAGCATATGTACACGAGAACAGAGAACTATTGATGCTGACTGACACACACACACACAGTGCTGCTGGTACAACAGTGTGTGTGTGTGTAAGCTCAATCTTTGTGTCTAGTGAATAATACTGAACAGAACAATACAGCAGCGATTAAGTGTATCCACCTACAGCCAAGTCAATAAATATCAGAATACAGTCAGAGACAGACAGGTTGTGTTTGCACTGGAGCAGTGGTTTCAGACTGTATTCTGCTAAAGGGGTCTACGAAAAACTTTATAGTACTGTTAGATTTACTCATTAAAAAAACATATCTACCCATCCTGTTGTATAATGTCATTGTTCTCTGATTAATAAAAAATAATTTAAATAGATAATAAAATAAATAAATATAAAAATAAGTAAATAAATACAATAAATAATTTGATTTAAATATGTTTGATTAAAATAAAAAATATTAAAATAAAGCTTAATAATTTACCTTAACAGAAACAAAATATTTTGCAAATAATATTTGACATATTTAGTATTCATTTTTCACAGTATAAACAAGAAACTATATGAATGGCTGTTAAATGTTAGGATGAAGATCATATTTGGGCGAGTGTGGAACCTAAAGGATTGAAAACCCCTGCACTAGAGAGAAAGATATTGTGTTATTGGTTCATAACACATGGTGATCCCTAACGAAAGACACGACAGAACAAAAGGATGAGAAAGAAAAGAGCAAGAGAAGAGAAAGTTGCAGTTGCTATGACACCTGTGTTACCATGACAGTGTCTACAAAAAGAGCTCACACAAACCACTCCAGCATCTCAGAGTGAGTTTACACCTCAAATCTCAGCCGATTTACCACTATATGATGGATTCAAAGTGCTTCAATCACTATATATGAACTCAATTCTCACACTTCAATACATAATATTGAAGAATAGTCATATACCAAGAATGGTACTCCAAGAATACTACAATATAGCCTAACCCTGGAACTATAACTATGGTACTTATTTGTAGGTGTTAATTCTCCATGACAGAATTTCTATGGGTTTTCAATGCGAATCACTGATTGATTAAATGTGTCTTTGTTCAAAGCAATGATCTCATTGAGTGTATTGATTAACAAAGAAAGACAAAACCATCATGGTTTGCCTTCATCCCAAAATGATAAATGATGAGCATATATTGTGATTGATAATAATCAACAATATGATTCACCTATATTATATCATGCACGGCTTTTCTGGTGTCTGTGGAAAAGTTTTGAGAAAATCAGTCTAAAAATGACAATAAAAATTTTATTGTCGCTGTCGAATAACATCTTCTTGAAAAAACTGAGTGTAATTTGATTAAAATAAATAAAAATAATATCACATTTAATTAAAATAAGTTTGATTAAAATAAAAAAATAATTGTAAGTACGTTTGATTAAAATAAATACATTTTTAAAAATAATATATAATTTGAATTAAATAAATAAATACTACATTTAACAGTACAGCACTATAGTGAGTAAAAAAATTAATAAAATGTAACAACACAACTAATTGTTTTTATATACATTATATTATTTTTAATAATGTTTTACACATATCTATAATAATTTTGCAATATAAATTCAATCTTTATACATAAAAAGCTGCCTTTTAAATTTGAGGATGAGATCCCTTGCACAAAGATGATTATATTTGGTGGTCCATGCCATCTGAAAGATTGAAAATCCCAGTTATACAGCTTTGCCTCTAAGGAAGTGATGTCACTAAGAACATCTTGACGTCATCTTTTCATTATTTGATCTGCTATAGTCAGGGAGGTGAAACCACTAGAAGTCCAGCATGACATGTGATTGTGTTGGGTGTGTAAGCCAGTATCCTTGTTGGAAAGGTTTCAGATGCCATCACACACGGACACACCTGTCTATCAGGAGGCGCTGCGTGCGGAAACACATGGGTGATGCAGTTATTCTGCATTAAACAGCTATATGGACACAATCACGTGTGATACTTACATATGCCACCCAAGACACCGGCCACTTTGCAGATCCAGCGGTACCACCAGGACATGCCATCTTCATCTGTGCCGGTTTTGGTTGGAGCTGCCGCCTCCTCTGAGCTCATTTTCCACCGTTCAATTATTCAGACTCCCACTGTCTCACTTACAACTCAGCGGCACCTGCAGTACCAGCGGCGGCCTGAGGGCGTCGCTGTTTCCCCGTCGAGGACAATGGCTGGAAAGTATAGCTGATTTTGATGTCAGCCAAATAAACAAATTGCGTGATAAAGTTATCAAACAATCGGCAGCCAAAAATATCACCGAAAAAAAAAAGGATTTTAAAATCGTCCCTGTTAAAAATAATGCTGGAAGGACGCTGGTGCGGCGTTATTTATCTGAGGCCGCTAGTCTTATTATGGTGTTATAAAGGCAGAAGGCAGCAATACATCAAAATATCATCCAAACCTCTCAGGATCGCTGTCGAATAACGTCTTCTTGAAAAAACTCCGAGTTAAAACGGGTCGCTAAATTGGTGTCCTCAGAGTGAAATAATCCTCGGTGTAATGTCAGTTTAATTTGGAAACGTTAGAGCTTTTGCTCCTCTTGTCTTGGAGGTTCCCTTGTCCGCGTTGCATTGTGGGTGGAGCCAATAATGCGTCACTGCGCATATGGCGCGTCAGACGCATCAACTGCAACAGCATCTGCGCAGTGAGGACTTTGGCGTTTGAACAAATAGTTTAAGTAGCCTACAGTTATGTGTTTAAAAGTGTTTGCCATCACAACTTTGATACAGTTTTAATAATATTAGTAATGCTTTTAATACAGTCTACTAGCCTACTACTGCTACTACTACTATTAATTATTATTATTAGACTGAAAAGTATATTAAAGGTGTATGGTAAACACTTCTAAACAACAAGTATTATTATTATTATATTATTATTATTATTAATAATACTATTATTACTACTATTATGAGATCGAGCCACAATCAAACTGTTAAACAAAGGAGAAAAACATTATACCCATTCTGTATAATATTATTGTTCTCCCATTAAAAATGTTTAAATAAATAAATGAATAAATTTAAATGCATACATTTTATTAAATAAATAAGTAGCTAAAATTATATATTTATAATTAATAATTAGAATTATATTGTAATATAAAATTAGATTTTAAATAAATATAATTAAGTTTAATTAAAACAAATGAATAATATTACAAGAAAGTAAGATATAATTTAAATTAATCAATCTAACAGTACAGTATTATAGTTCATAGAAAAAATAAATGTAACATATAAAGTAATTATTTTTCAACTAATATTTTACACGTATTTATAATATTATTTTTTCACTATAAATTGAGTCTTTATGTTGGGCCCATATTAAAAAATATATAATAATTTAAAAAATAAAATAAAATAAAAATAAATCAATAAAAACTACCTCGAGTGGTCGAGGTAGAATTTAGAGAAAAGCAGTGTTTAAAAAAAATAGTAATAAAATTATGAAAATATAATTTAAAAAAATAAATAAAGAACCCTGATTAAAATAAATAAATAAATAATTTTCAAAATGATTAATATAGAAATAATATATCAATTGATTTAAAAAATACTTTCAAAATAAAAAACTAAAATAACAATCAAAATGAAACATTTACTAAAAAGGTGAAATCTATCTATCTATCTATCTATCTATCTATCTATCTATCTATCTATCTATCTATCTATCTATCTATCTATCTATCTATCTATCCTGTGTATGATGTTATTGTTCTCTGATTAATTAAAAAATATTAAAAAAATAAAAAAAATAAAAGCACAATCGGAAAAAAGGCTGACGTCAGCATCTCGAACCATCGCGAGATCTTGTGGTTTGGCGATAACACAGATCTCCAAAACATTGTCGACCTTCACCCTGTATTTACTCCATAGTGACTTGATTTACAGATCTACAAATCACATTAGAGAATCACACAGCGGCTGTGGGAAGTTTGTTGCCAGGTGTCTCTGCGCTACAAGAAGCCGAACCGCGGACCGCGACCAGCAGCAGAACTCTGAACCGGCCAGACAGCAGAAGATGAGCTTCTTATTGTGAGTTTGACTCTATGATTTAGATGATTATTTATAGATAAACACCAGCTTACTCCTTTAGCTCGTCTTGCTAAAGAGCTGATTGAGTTTTTGAACCGAATCGACTTCAGTTTTGCGTGTGCATATCGTTAACCTGGCAGTGGGGTTCAAATTTGGCATTTTCCACGCAAATGCTTCAGCATCGAGATTAACCCAAATGTGGCACATTTGCACCGGTTTCTTGGCTCTCTGATGTGCTGGGCTGGAAGGGGGGCAGATCTTATGTAATGCATGTTTGTTTCACACTGTGCTGTTCATAAAGCACGTTGTGTGTCTTGTCACTTTGTATGAGAGATCAGAGAGTTGCATTGTGTGCATCCAAAGTTGGAAAACATCTTCTGAACATAGGCTGTACTGTATGCTGAGCAGCTGAGCTACTGATGAAATTGCATGAAATGCAATTGTTAGGAGGCAGTGCATGATGTTGCAACTGCCATATAAATGTCTTATCTTCTATTTCTTATGTTTTTTTTTGTTGTTTTTTTTATCCACCCAAAATGCTGTTTAATTCAGCTTAACGGTCTCGCATCATTCTAATCGCATCATTTTGGGAGGGAACAGGGTGTATTTGCTTTCTCTGTAATTACTTTAAAGAACATGTTTACATCTTACAAGAGGAAGGGAGTGAGAATCTCAAATGCAGAACATTTCTCAATCTGATTCTGTAATCTGAAGTCTTGGCAGGAGTTGATAAGGTTGTCTAGAACTATTAGAGAAGTCCGTCATAAGAAAACCGGCCTCCTCAAAACAGCTGAGAATGATTTCACTTGGAAACTACTGTGAAGCGCTTGTGATGGTTCACCGGAAGCATGTGATTTAGGAGAAGTAAAGAACAAACACCGACATGTGATGTCATTGCCATTGTGATGTTCTTGAATTTGAATTGAAAAATGTGTCAGTGGCGTGTGTTTCTTTGATGGGAACTGGATAAACTGCATGTCTGTGTTTGAAGATTTGCAAAGCAAATCAGGTGAGAAATATGTAAAAAAATGTGACATTATAACACACACAAGTGCTTATAACAATCCTGATTAGGTGGTATTTTGTGTAGACTATTTTGACATTTTTTTTTTAAAGCAATAGTTAAGCCAAAAATGAAAATTTTCAGAAAATATACTCATCCTCAGACCATTTAAGATGTAGATGAGTTTATTTCATCAGATTTTTAGAATTGTAGCATTGCATCAGTTGCTCACCAATGGATCCTCTGCAGTGAATGGGTGCCGTCAGAATAAGAGTCCAAACAGCCGATTAAAAACATCACAATAATCCACAAGTAATCCACACCACTCCAGTCCATCAGTTAATGTCTTGTGAAGCAAAAAGGCTGCATGTTTGTAAGAAACAAATCCATCAAGATGTTTTAACTTAAAATACGAGTCCATAATTCATAATATTGCTTTTATCCAGTGAAAAAGCCATTTGGTCTGTGTCAAGAGAGAAATATGCACAGATCAAGCAAAAAAAAAAAAATTCAAAACAGCGGATGTGAGAGAACAAAAGGGGATGGACTTTTATCACGGATTATGGACTATGGCAAAAAGCAATAGTTTAAAGTTTTTGATTTATTTGGATTTATTACAAACATGCAGATTTTCACTTTAAAAGACATTAACTGATGGACTGGAGTGGTGTGGATTATTGTTGTTTTTATCAGCTGTTTGGACTCTCATTCTGACGGCACCCATTCACTGCAGAGGATCCATTGGTGAGCAAGTAATCTAATGATAAATTTTTTTTCAAAACTGATGAAAAAACAAACTCATCTACATCTTGTATGGCCTGAGGATAAGTAAATTTTTAGCAAATTTTAATTTATGGATGAACCTTTCCATTTAAATGCATTTTTTGTTTATCTCCGCCAGCGGGAATCGTTCGTCTAAAACATTTAAGCCGAAGAAGAATATTCCAGAAGGGTCTCATCAGTATGAGCTGCTCAAACACGCTGAAGCCACGCTGGGCAGTGGGAACCTGCGTATGGCTGTCATGCTTCCTGACGGAGAAGATCTGAATGAATGGGTCGCTGTCAACAGTAAGAACCAAGAGTGACATCATATTTATTAATTATCCCCACACGCACACCCACAAAGTGAATCATTTGCTCCGTTTCTAGTGTGTTTTGTTATTGCAGATGGTTTTCTTGTTTCACTCTGTGTTCAGTTGCTTTTCTCATTTCCTTCTTAACAACTTTGACCCTTGACCTATTGATGACACCAAACCAGACCCATCCTATCTTTACCCATCACCCAGTCTGTCCCGAGAGACTCTGTGTCCATTGCAAAATTATTAACACACCTCCCCCAACATGTACACGCATCCAGCAGGACCCAATAGTCTGAGACTACTAGTGAAAATGCTGTTATTTTGGATTCTTTTGCAATTTATAAAGTTTGTAAAGGAAAAATTTGCATTCAGTGTCTTGAAAAGTTAAATTAAAAAAATGAATATGACTTTCATAATTGTCTTAGTATCGTTTGTCTCTCTAATGACATCAGCACCGGAATTGACTTGAACAAAAGCTGATGATCATGTGCTCCAGCTTGATTTCAGATGATTCATCTTGAGCATCTTGTGTGTCAGTGGAAGCAAGAACATCTGACTGCCTGTATA